>JBAMJV010010468.1:0-12500 GCA_037951105.1 Echinarachnius parma | reverse complement strand
TTTTTGTATCAAGACCTCTTCTGATCCCTCTACATATGCAATAAGTGATGAATGGTTGGTAAAACGTGTATTGTTGTAATTATGTCCACCGAGTAATGTGCGTATCTTTACAGTACGTTCTCAACAAATCAAATGACATCTTATTTAGGGGTGATTATTAAAATCAATATTACTACTACTAATAATGAAAATACTAATACTTCTACTACTAATAATAATAATATTAATAATAATAATAATAATAATATTAATAATAATAATAATAATAATAATAATATAATAATAATAATAATAATAATAATAATAATAATAATAAAATAATAATAACAGTAATAATAACACTACTACTACTACTACTACTACTACTACTACTACTACTACTACTACTACTACTACTACTACTACTACTACTACCACTTCTACTACTACTACTACTACTACTACTACTACTACTACTACTACTACTACTACTACTACTATTACTACTACTTCTACTACTACTATTACTACTACTAATAATAATAATAGACGAGAGCTCTTTTCACAATACCTTGATAGAGAGAAGCAAAAATCAATATAAAATATTTCAGTATATAAGAAGAAGAAGATACAATGCAATCACTTTTGATTTCCCCACCTCGCCTTACCCATATCTCACTGTTTGGAAATTGATATGGCGCAACCAGTGTTTTGATCGCCGGCAAGGCAATTTAAACTGAAATTAATGTCGAAATTGAGACGGTTACTTTCTACTCTATTGTAAAGTATAACATAAAATTAAGTATTATAAGTAGTATAAAGTATTATATAAAAAGTGCATTATGTAAAAACTAAGCAGATGCTTGTAAATATTTATACTGGTGAACACGATTATACAATTAGTTTCATAATTATACAATGGGCTAGTATAAATAAACACTTCAACCACTCACGTTATGAGTATGTTAACTACTTGTCAATTTATATATTAAGGTTTCTCTTTTCCTTTGTTTTCTTTTCCATCATTTTCTTCTGTTTGTTTCTCCGTCTTCGCCCTCTTTCTACAATTCGTTTATATTTCAAGCAGTTTTCCCCGGTTCTTATTAAAAGAGTGGAATATTAATTTTTTACGCGATCGCAATAGTATATGGTTTATTGTTTATAACGTGTTTATGTTTATAGACTCTACTGAGATATTTACTCTATTATTTCAAACGTCATCTTCATTTTTATATCTTGTTCTAGTTGCCTCATTGTACTAAACGGAGTTAATATATGCATTTCGAAAGCGTCTGCGTGTTGTTTTTTCAATTCAATATTATTATGTTTTCTCAATATATTATTTTGGGGTTTTGTTTCAATCAGTTTGGAGAAACCAAGCTCATGGTAAGTTTTGGCATACAGGAATGTATAAGACTAACATATTCTTTGAGGGGGATCAGTACAAGATTTGCATCTCAACTACAAACCTGGCATTGAAAATGGTTCAGATACTCACCAGTCTTATGCCTAGACCCAGTGTATAGTACAGCCCATTTAATTACCACATGTATTTTATGTCATTTAAGCACTGACAAAGATTCTGCTAGGATCGAAAGCTAGGCTTCCCACTAACTCTCATATATTATAATTATTGAGACAATTGTTGATCACGAGAGCCGTATTGGATTTAATATAAAGAAGATATCGGATCATATAATGAAGATCAGTACAAACCAACTCTTGTCTTAAACAGAGAAAGTCTCCTTTTAAGTTTAATGTGACAAATGTTCGTCAAACAGGAAACCTACCCATCTTGAAAAATAAACAGGTAAATATGATAACTCCAGCATGAATATTTCTTTCCTGGCCAACCTGATACATTTTTGTCGGCAAATCCGGACATATATGCATCAACCATTTTCAAGTATTGAATTGAATTTATTTGGGAGGCTTGTTGAAAAGATTGCATCCTCTCTACACTTTAACAGACAGGGAACGAAATAAAGTTGAATAGTATAGACCTACATATATCTAATTTGACATTGATCACCAATGATAGTGACTTAATCTACGATAGATCTACATTGATGATGATGATAATGATGGTGACTGTGACAGTGTTGAGGATGAACATTTTTATGATGACGATGAAGACGACAATGATGATAATGGTGATTTCGATTATGTTGATGACGACGGCGGCAGTGTTGATTATATCATAGTAATAAACCAGTGATTTTATCTCACATAATAAATGAAACAATCAAACTTTTTCGTTTCCTGTTTTCGTCTCTGCAGATGTACCAACAACAAACATTCTGATTAAATGCCATGACAAACATGAATGAAAGGACCATGGGGACCATTGTTCGTCTGATCAGTCTGGTTCTTCTGACGGGAGGGATTGTGACCATTGATGCAGGTAAGGTCATGTAAGATGTATGATGGTTATAATAATAATAATAATGATGATGATGATAATGCAATGATGATGGTAAGAATAGTAATAACAATAAAAATAAAAAGAATGATAATAATATTGATAATAATAATAATAATAAGAATAATAAGAATAATACAAATATTAATAATAATAACGTTAGAACCATCCTTAGGGCGAATGCTATAAAAATGAACCTTAGGGGGAATTTAAGAAATTTGCTGATTTAAGACAATTAAGCATCATATTTCCATATGTTCTTCATGAATTAGATACTATTTGATTATATGCACAATTCTGAAATATTTGTTTGAGATTCAGAATGAACATAACAAACATAATTATTTTGGTTGCTTGAAAAATTCCCCTTAAGGAAAACCAAGCACTCGGTAGACGTTAAGGGGAATGTTTATATTTCCCCTTAAGGAAAACCAAGCACTAGGCCGATCGTTAAGGGGAATAATGTTTATATTTCCCCTTAAGGAAAACCAAGCAGTAGTCGTTAAGGGGAATGTTTATATATCATCAAGGAAATGCTCTAGCTAAACAACGTCTTAACACCATCTTCAATGGCCTGGTTGGAGCATCTACGGTAACGAATATCATGAATCTTGATTTTTAAGCTGAATAATGAACTGAATAATGACACCGACTAGCTGCCAGCCGACCTACGTAGTCCCACACACTACATCGTGAGTTAGTACGTACATGTATATGCAATACAATACGTTGATCACGCAAAATGCATGTTTTTTCAGTTGACTCGTATGATATGAATTTACGTCCGTTTGCATTTGAATAAACTTTTAATATTGATCATCATGGCCGACACTGTTAATGTGACAACAAATCTTGACGATTCTTACGATGTTGAAACTGAAATCATGAATACACCTGCAACTCAAGTGCAAACACAAGAACATCAAAACGAACTGCATCTGCATCCACAAGCCAGAAGATTAAAGGGAAAAAGTCTTCAAAAAAACAACCCTCAAGCCAAAAGAAATCAGACAAGTCAAAACCAAGCTTGAACTGTGCGCAGTCTGATTTCTCGGGTTTTATAAAACAACTACTACAGGATACTGACTTCACAAAGCTACTACAGAATTGTGTAGCAAAGATTGTCGCAAACACAATCGTTGAAGTGAAGGAACATCTCTCTAAACGCATCTTAGAAACCGAAAATAGACTTGAAAATCATGATGGAATTCTACTAACCATGCAGAACTCACTAGATGAGAAAGCCCAAGAAGTGAAAGCCTTGTCAAAATCAGTCAGCGAGATGAAAGACCACATCGATGCCATGCAGAACACGTTACATGATGCAGAACAACATAATCGACGGAACTCCATCAGGCTGTATGGGGTTCCAGAAGCGGTCGGAGAAAACACTGACCGAGCTGTCATCCAAGCGCTCAATTCAAACCTTCCCTGCTCACTCTCGCCGGATGACATCGAAAGCAGCCATAGATCGGGGAAGCCTCGTGTCTCGGGTCCTGGAAGTGGAAACAAGACATCTAAGCCGAGACCCATTCTCATCAAGCTGTGCTCCTACAAGAAAAAACTCGAAATTAAGCTTACTCGAAATCATGAAAGTGAAGAGAAATCTGAAGAGAACCGGCCTATCTGTACATGAAGACCTTACTAGCAGGATTGTATACAATAAATTGATACATTTTGTTGATAAACACAATATTTTATACAGTAAACAATTTGGATTTAGAAAAGGATATAGTACTAATCATGCCCTCATTGATTTTACAGATAAACTTGCCAAAGCCTTTGAGCAAAAAGAAACAGTTATAGGACTTTTTTTAGATTTGTCAAAGGCATTTGATTGTATTGATCATTCTATTTTATTACAAAAACTTAATTTTTACGGAATAAGAGGTATCGCATTAAAATGGTTTCAAAGTTATTTAAGTAATAGGACACAGTATGTATGTATAGATGGTCATAATTCACAGTATAGAAATATTTATGTTGGTGTACCTCAGGGATCTAACCTGGGACCTCTTTTGTTTTTGCTTTATGTTAATGATTTGCAATATGTAAGTGATGTTTTATCTGTACTTTTGTTTGCTGATGATACTAGCCTATATGTGTCGGGTAAAGATTTAGAACATTTAAATGATGTAATTAATGTAGAAATGGGTAAAGTGCAATCATGGTTTATAGCTAATAGACTCCAAATTAATTACAGTAAAACATGTTATATAATATTTAGACCACATCATTTAGATATTAATGAAGATTTGATAAATATTCAATTAAATGGGGTTGTAATAAAGCAAGTAAAATGTACTAAATTTCTTGGTGTATTTATAGATGAAAAATTAAGTTGGAATGAGCATATTAGTTATATTTCTTTAAAGATTTCGAGAATAGTTGGAGTATTAAATAATTTGAAATATATTTTGCCTTTGCAAATTTTAGTGAATATATATAATAGTATGGTTTTATCACATTTAAGTTATTGTAATATTGTATGGGGCAATTGCTCACATTATTTAGCACATACACATGATTTATTTTTGAAATTGAAAATATTAAATGTATATGACATAAATAAATTGCAGACTGCATGTTTTATGTATTCATATTTCAAAAAATTATTACCTCCCCTTTTTGATGGATATTTTAAATATAATAGGGATGTAAATGTGTATAAAACAAGGAACTCACATAAAATATATACTCCGTTCTGTAAATATACATTTTCTAGATCAATTATTAGTTATCAAGGCGCGATAGTGTGGAATGATTTGCCTGATGAACTCGAACAGTGTCCAACTCTAGGTAATTTTAAAAGGAAGTATAAAGGATTATTGAATTATACGTTATTACAATAGATCCATAATTTAAACGTCTGCTTTTTACGTGTGTTTTTGTAATTAATTTTGATATTTATTTCAATAAGTTGTAGTTTAAAAAAGGGAAAAGGCCTTGACAGGCCAATGGCCTTTGCCTTTCCCTCACATCCTCTACGGCTTATTATTATGATTTTATCATGTCCTTGTATAGCTGTGTGTAGATGTTTTAGATGTTTGTTTATACTCTTGAATACTGTTTTCTATACTGTTCCCTATGTATATATATTTTGATGTATATTTTGATGTATTTTTAATGTGATGTGAAATAAACTGAACTTGAACAGTTGAACTTGAGAATAATTTCATATTTCCCCTCTTAGTGAAAAGTGACCATAAGGGGAATAATAGTTCATATTTCCCCTCTTAGTGAAAAGTGACCATAATGCCCAGCGCAGACAGAGCCGACTCGACTGGTTGTCATTCCGATCGGCTCAGTTTTCAGTGCCTCGCGACACATATTTTGCCAGTCGAGAGACAGTCGGATGCCAGTTGGGGCCGATTCAACACGATAAATCTGCTCCGACCGACCGGGCCCAACTCTAGCCTGATTAAAACCAGTCGGATCGGGTCGAGTCGGCTCTGTCTGCGCCAGGCTTAAGGGGAATAAATAGTGACAATAATGCATGTTTATATTTCAATTATATTGTATTATTTATAGTATGTATGTTTTGAAGTTCAATGTACACTGATCCTTTCAGCACTGCTGCTGATCAGTTTGAAATGTATACCAAAATAAATAAATAAATAAATAAATAAATAAATAAATAAATATTTCCCTCTATAGTGACAATGCATCTCATATTTCCCCTTCGATCATGACAGGGAGAACAATAAGTAGGCCTACACTTGGCATTTAGTTCAAGTTCAATACAACATTTATTTCCAAATATTTTCAATAACAAACATTAACAAAACAATATAATTGGAGGTGAACATCTCTAAAAGCACAGCTTGAATAGAGAGCACCTAATTAAAAAACATCAAGAACCTTATAGGTTTTTAAAATCATCACTTTATTAGTCAAATTTCGTCAACAAAATAAAAAGAAATACATAACCCAGGACACTGGCATATAATTGCCAGCGCAGGGCAGTAAAATAGTATAATGAACAACATTAAAATTAAATTATTGAGAATCATATTTCAACATAGTATATAATTTGGATAAATAATTCAGCGTAATAGTGAGTAAGTGATATCTAATAATAGCTCCAGATAATAGTAATAATAATTTAAGTGCGATATCAAGTACATTGTAATCTGCCAGTTCCTAGGTGACATTAGATTGCAATTATTTAAATTCATATTTCAATAGTAACATAATATATAATTTGAATAAATAATTCAGCGTAATAGTAAGAAAGTGTAATAGAAAATCAAATATAATAACTTTTTAGAGAATATCAAAATAGAATAATTCAGAGTAATGTATCAAATAATCAATAAGTCAAGATAATAATAAAGATAATTTAAGTGCACTAGCAAGTATACTGTGGCTAACAATGTGATCTGGACCTTCACAAGCTAGCATATACCAGAACCCTACCGCGGAAAGAGACGCAGCCAATTATAATCCACAGATCTCGCGTTCAAAAATGTGCAAATCTAATTGGACAGAACGCGCACAACTGGGTAACTGACAAAAACATCACAAAAGGGTTCTGAATTATGTACCAAAAGAAAGAGAAAAGTATACTGCAAAATATGAGCCCTCATTTGTCACAGTTAAATGTTGCGACGGCTCATACATTGTAGGAATTATTTTAGGCAAAATAATCTGAGAATTCTCAAATTGGCAACATAAACAGATTGAAGATCATTATTTTAGGTGCAAATTGGCAACGTTTTAGATTGGAAAGGATTGCCAAATGTGCATATTTTATTTTGTCTACACAAAACATCAAGTTTCTTCTATTGCCAATTTGATGATACAATAGAGATTTATTTCCTTTTAGGAATAAATATAATGTGGTCTTCGTTCTCAATGGGTTAAAGGGGAATCCATCGCTGAGTACAAATGTACCTATTATGACAGTCGTTTTCAAATTTGTTGGTCTGTAAGATTTCACTCAGAAATGTTCGAGAAAAGGAATAAATCCCCTTTTTCCCAAAGTCTAAGTTACAAATCAAGACATAAAGAGTTTTTATCTTAACCAACATTTACTTGATTTATTTGGTTATTAAGTGGGATTATTTTGTATGATTGCCTGCACTCTCTCATATTAAAACTACATGTACTTGCAAAACTCCCAGCTTCCTTCACCAACAAAATGCTTTAATTATCTCAACGCAAAAGACTAATAATCGACTTCTTTACTTATATAGACAAGTGGCTATCTAAAATTAATGTAATACATGTATTACAGAGTGTATTAATACATGTATTACAGAATGTATCAATACATGTATTACAGACTGTTTCAGTAAGTATACCACACAACTGAAATGTAAATGAACAAGTAATAATCACATGTTCCCGATTTAAATCAGAAATTGGTGAGCAATGCTCTTTAACAAACATGGTATATCAAAATTTTGTGGTTCTTTTAACTTGTAGACAGAGATCAAATCGTTCATCAGAACGTTCTCCAGCATTTTCAATGAAATTATGCCTCATAACTGCTTTCCAGTTTAGGGGTATTGCAGAAATTAATGAGTAGTATTGAATATAGGGAACTTATCCGAACCTGTTCATCATAACTTAAGAACGAGCCATTAGCATTGTATATATCTCTCAAAACAATTACACCATTTTCAAACAAATTTCTCATGAAGATATAGAGGAAAATTTAGATGGGCAAATCACTTGGAACACTCTGTTTTCATTGATTTACAAATCATCCATTGATAGGCAAAGAACAACACATTATTATATGTTTTGGTACCGTTTTGTGATATCAAATAGATACCCAACATTTTGCAAGGGGTTGTGTAATTCATAAACAAAGCAATTAATTTCCACCACTTACGGAACCACTGCTATTTACTGGTTCCATACGGGCCAACCATTTGCGAGTGCGCTAATGCAGCTATTCATTATATGTTTTGGTACCGTTTTGTGATATCAAATAGATACCCAACATTTTGCAAGGGGTTGTGTAATTCATAAACAAAGCAATTAATTTCCACCACTTACAGAACCACTGCTATTTACTGGTTCCATACGGGCCAACCATTTGCGAGTGCGCTAATGCAGCTATTCACGCGCACGTTTGTAAACAATAGATTCCCGGGCAATTCATTCGCTCTGCACACGTTGCAATTCACCGCACATATAGCAGTCTGCGTAATTCAGACCGCATGAACGCATGCTTTAGAATGGTGATGCGTTTCCAAGTATTTTTTTTTCTTTCTGGAAACATATTTTTGTGAACTTGTTGATGTAATGGAATACTCCAGATGTTACCTATAAATCTTTAATAAGAATATGATTTTTGGGTGGTGGTACCCTTTAAGGAACTTTCAATACAAATTTCTTCATAGGATAATCTCAACAAACACATTTTTATTTAAGATAGGAGTAAAATCGTCCCCAATGTGTAACTGTTGCAACATTCATATTTACAAACAATTACTCATCTTTTTCTTAAATGTGTACCGTAACAGTGATCTCTTTTTGGAAAGACCTGAATGAATGGTTGATAGTTAATAGGATAATGAATGAATATTTCACTCACTCTGATCTATGTTTTGGAGTAGTAATTTCAAAAGACATTTCTCTTATTAAAGGGTACCACCACCCAAAACTAATATTTGTATAATAGAAAGGTAACATCTTTAGTATTCCATTCCATCAACAAGTTCACAAAAATATGTTTGCAGAAAAAAAAAAAAAATTGGAAACCGCATCACCATTCTAAAGCATGCGTTTATGCGGTCTGAATTGTGTAGACTACCGCGGGTGCAGCAAGCGAATCGCTCGGAATTATATTGCCTACAAACGTACGCATGAGTAGAATTGGCGCACTCGCAAACCAGGAACCAGGAAATAGTAGTGGTTCCGTAAGTGGTGGAAATTAATTGCTTTGTTTATGAATTACTCAACCCTTTGCAAAATGTTAGGTATCTATTTGATATCACAAAACGGTACCAAAACATGTAGTAATGTGTTGTTATTTGCCCGGTGGTCCCCTTTAATATAATTTTACTCCGTGCGAAGAAATATATATACAGAATGTATCAATACATGTATTACAGAATGTTTCAGAAAGTATACCACACAACTGAAATGTAAATGAACAAGTAATAATCACATGTTCCCGATTTAAATCAGAAATTGGTGAGCAATGCTCTTTAACAAACATGGTATATCAAAATGTTGTGGTTCTTTTAACTTGTAGAAAGAGATCAAATCGTTCATCAGAACGTTCTCCAGCATTTTCAATGAAATTATGCCTCATAACTGCTTTCCTGCTTTCCAGTTAAGGGGTATTGCAGAAATTAATGAGTAGTATCTGTTCGTGATACAAAATCAAGCATAGGATTTAATTCAAGGGTTCCATATTTCTTTCTTGGTACTTTTGTACATAAGCACTTATCATTAGCATTGTATCACATTACTCACTTTTGTGAGCAAAATAAAGTCCATTTTATGGCCTTACCATATGGAGGCTTGACCAGCACAGACTCGGTCGACTCGCTGGGCTGTCCAAATCCTCTCTTGTTCTCAGTTACCACCCTGAACTCGTACTCGGACTTCTCCATGAGTCCGGTGACCGTGAAGATGGCCTCGGTGGTCGGAGTGGAGTTCACCGGCGTCCAACGAAGGGCAAGTCGCTCCTTCTTCTGGACGATGTAGCCAGTGATCGGAGAGCCACCGTCTTCTGTTGGTGGTCGCCACTTGAGGGTCACTGAGGTTGCGTTAACGGCAGTGACTTGTGGCTTGCTTGGAGCATGCGGCACATCTGTAAAGTAATTAATTTGTCAAAGTAAAATTAAAATCAGATGTAAATTTGCACAATTACAATGTAAATGAGCCTATAAAAAGCATATAATAATACTAATAACTAGCTGTACCCGCGGAAACCCGCGGGTTTGTGTGAGAGAAAGGTGATAACGACATAACGACACTTTAAAACTATACTATTCCCATAGCCATCATTTTAAATAGTGAGACAAAATAGACACGGGCAACTAAATCCCGACCCACAACCCGTCGGGGCCCTGGTCAACAATATACATCCGGCCAATGTATAACAAAATCATGATGGTTTCAGTACCCATGCAAAGTTATCCCCCATATTTCATAATTATGGTCCACTACATTCGTGTTATTGATAATATAGTAGCTTCGCCGCTGCCCCCCCCCCCCCCCCCCCCCCCTCCCCGCGACTCCAATTGCCTGCATAGCACATAACCTCGTGTCTTCTAATCCACGGGGGTTTTTTTCAGTGAAAAGCAACGACCTCTGAAACTTATTTAAAACGTCCCTATATCCACATGGTTTAAAAACGAAAGAGACACAGGCGTGCTACCCCTCCCCCACCCCGCTCTTTTGCACATGTCATTGCGATACATCCTTTCAGTGAACATGATAAACCCGACCCATCGGATATCCCCGGTACACTCTGTTTAAATGTTACAAATAATGATAATAATGAAAATACGATGAAATTGTATGCATGACAAACTTATCAAATACAAACACATGCGCTTGATGCGTTTTCGTTGTTTTATTTTTTGTTGCGAAGTTAGTAGGCAGGTAGGGGGAGGGGGGGGGGGGGGGGGGGGTGATCGTCTTTTCCCCTTTTCCAAATCTGCAGGATTTTGTCCTAAAAGTTTGATTTCCAATTTCAGTATCATCCCTTGTTATACGTTTATCATAATGTGAAACCCGGGGATATATTGCGATGGAGGGAACGCTTACAGATGATGAAATTGTATGCATGACAAACTTATCAAATACAAACACATGCGCTTGATGCGTTTTCGTTGTTTTATTTTTGGTTGCGAAGTTAGAAGGCAGGTAGGGGGGGGGGGGGGGGTGATCGCCTTTTCCCCTTTTCCAAATCTGCAGGATTTTGTCCTAAAAGTTTGATTTCCAATTTCAGTATCATCCCTTGTTATACGTTTATCATAATGTGAAAACCCGGGGATATATTGCGATGGAGGGAACGCTTACAGCTGTCTCTTCATGCATTTAATAAAATGACACTTTTTATAATCATTTTGTATTATCAATCCTGAGCGGATTGCGAGATGGTATGCGAGATGGTATATCCTTCTTTCCTTGTGCGTGTTGTAACACAGGGTGGCGATATTGCACATTATACCATGGAGCGATTTTAGCAAGATTAGCCGATGCCCTGGTCAATGTATAAATACGAAAGAAACTCCCCTCAACCATTGTTCCCCCCCGTTCTATATTCACTTCAATGCACAATTGCACCGTGTACAAAAGGATTAGCTCGCTCGCTCAGCTGTGTACAAAGTATGTGGGCTCGCGAATAACACACGCAAAACAACGATGACGAAACTATTGAACTAAGCTACTATTACACTCGTTGTCGTTACAGTGCGTTGTCAATTTCAAACTTACGGATCATATGGACCATTTGCGTGATAATAATAATTTATATTTATCCAAAACTGGACAGTTTTGCAACTCGTAAACTTTGAATTGTTTCGTAATATATATCTTGCTTTTTAAACTCCGTTTTATATTCGTCAAACAAAGTTGCGGCGGTAAATCGGTAGTCTGCTCGGCGCCTTAACTTAGCAACCGCATTGCTGACTTTCCCTTTTCTTCGATCTGGAGGACGACCACGGGGCGGAGCGACTCGGGAATACCTTATTGTCCTCCGCAAAATGTATATCCTTCGATCCCGACGGTCGGGGAGTCGCCGAATTCTCGGGGTGAGGATATCTCGAGTGGGAGGCATTTGGGGGGTTGAAGCTTACCGTATTAATATAATAGACTAGCTGTACCCGCGGAAATCCGCGGATTTTTGTGAGAGAGAGGCGATGATGGCATAACGATACTTTAAATCTTTACTATTCCCAGAGTCATAATTTAAATAGTATAAACACGGGCGACTCAATCCCGCCCCACAACCCGTCGTTGGACGGGGCCCCGACGCATTAGGGTCCCGTCCAACGATATCCGGCCAATGTATAACAAAATCATAATGGTTAGTACCCATGCAAAGTTATTCAGTTATACCCCATATTTTATAGAGTCCATAATTTGTTCCGCTTGTATTAAATACACTATGTTCCTGTACTTG
>JBAMJV010010467.1:0-128750 GCA_037951105.1 Echinarachnius parma | reverse complement strand
AATATAAATTGGATAGGACAAAGTGTTTTTTTTTTGTGTTAAAGGGATAGTTGAGTTTTGGTCAAACTTAACTTTAGTAACCAAAACCTGCACCATTACGGCACAAAGTAATAGTTATAACTTCACCATGCTCGAAAAGTATACACAATTACAAACGATTAATTAAAACCCCTGTTATCTTTCAAAAGGAGCCGTTACAACTCAAGAGGGCGCTATTTAAAAAAAATCATTGGTAATAGCCTTTTTTCATACAAAATTGTGCATTTAATGTTTGTTAAAATAATGATTCAATAGAGATATCATCAACGACTTTTTTAAAAACCTATTCTGATTTTGTTCAAAGTAGTCTTCGAGCATTTTTCTAAAAAGTCTAAATATCGCCCGGTGATTGCCGGTGAAGAACATTTTAAATACAAATATATTTATGGATATTTCAGCCGTTTCTGAACCGATTTTGATCAAATAAAGTTTATTCTGTCGTTAAAATTGTATGTTCTTTCGAATTTGACAGTCAGTTTTTCATTATCTCACAAAAGAATATCGGGAAATACCAATACTCAACACTACCTTTAATACCATACCATATATGTAGATAAATATATCAATATAGTGCCCTTACAGTAAGTGTTATGAAGTTTACGCAATAATAAAACAAGCCCATCAGCCCATCACAATGATAAACCTACGCAACGCAGCTGATGCGGCGTTCCCACTGTCGTGCGATCCGTTACGAACGCCACGATTGGCCATTCGTAGCTGATCGTGGAACTTCTCTGAAATTTCAGGGTTGGATACGAGGTGATGCGAGTCGATACGTTCTGGTGCGATCTGGTGCGCTTGGATGCGATATGGTCACGATTGGTCAATTTCAGGTGACACGATCTGTCACGATCTAGTCTCCCGTTCAGATACGATCATATACGTTCCGATAGGATTGTCCCGATTGAGTCTACGATTGGGTCTCGATGTGACACGATCATCACGATCGGGGTCCCCGATTTGGGACGATTGGGTACGTGCAGATACGTTCGGATACCTTCCGATACGTTCATCACGAACCGACGCGCTCTGTTGCGATAGGATACGATTGTGGTCGCGATGTCTTTCACGATGAGGATCGAGAGTGATCACGATTTGAGCTACGATTGGACCCCGACGGATATATGTACTGCAGCCCGACTGACCATGGACTTTATTGTTTCTTGAACAATTCTACAGAGTGAACACTACAACCCACAACCACTGATGATGGCAGAAGTTGAGGATGATGACAACGTGACATTTGCAGTATTACTGTATGCTCACATTATCGCCAGAGAGGATGAAGACGAACAGCAGCCAGACCCGCCACAACCCAACCACAAAGGGCCAGGAGAGCTGCAGTCAGGCAGTGCTGATTGCGACCATGGCTCACAGAGGAGAGGAGAGGAGAGGGGACAACAGCTTGGCCAGTTATCCACCCTCCTAGACACCCAATTGAGGCTGGAAGATCCAGTAGCGTTCTAAGAATACACAAGGTTAATACCACAGCTCTTCGGTGAAGTCTTGCAAAGGGTGGCCCCAGCAATCGAGAGGCAACTCACCAGTTTCAGGCAACCCCTCTCACCTGGACTGACTGGCAGTGACATTGAGGCACCTTGTCACTGGAAACAACTATCGGTCCCTTGCGTATGGCCTCAGGTGTGAAGTGTCCATCATCTCAGAGACTCTGAGCTGTTCAACGGCCTGGAAGAGGAAGCCCTAGGACTCCCCCACCCTGCCCTCTGACTGCAAGCCCTGATGACCACCAAGACACGCCCTTCTTCATCCTGGGGGATGACGCCTTCGCACTCATGAACTACCTCATGACGCCATGCGGCACTTGTTGCTGCTGCTGCAAAGGAGGCCACATTTCTGGCATCCACCGTCTCAATGTGAGGGATCAAAAAGGAGAACTTATCCCACACCCACTTTGTGCTGTGCTGTGCTGTGCTCTGTCTCTGTGATGTTCATGTCAGTAGTGACATCTCCTCCTGACCCACTCTTCTTGGCGCGTTTCTTCAGCCGGCCCATCATGGTCCTCATGCTTGTGCACCATGTTTTAAGTTGCGCCATAGTAGTGTCTATCGTGGCAGCCTGCGCAGCCCAGAGAGCCTCCTTCTGGGTGACATCCTTGAAACCCGCAAGGCGTTTGCTGTAGATGACCTAATTTCTCATGCGGAACTCGATGATTTCCTCTTTTTGCTTTTCAGTAGAGGCAGTAACTGTTTTTTTTCTTCTTTGCTTTCTGGGTGGGGGTAGTCTCCTCTGCCTCCTCTGGTGCTGGCTCTGGCTGGACTGGTTCAGGTTCAGGGGGTGGGATAGTCTGATAAAATTACAAGCAATTTCAAGTATTAGCAAGTTGACAGTGACTATGTGCTCGCTTTAAGTGTAGATCACTGAATGAGGCGCATTCAATCTTGTCCGGTATATATATGGGCGCGAGATCTCATAACAGATCGTGAACGTCCGTGAAAAGCGTGACGTATCGTATATACTCGCATTTACTCGCATCAACTCGTATCTGCTCGTGAGTCATTCGTGTTAGGTCGTGAACAATGGTACCCGACAGAGCGTCACAGATCGTGACAGATCGTGGGAGATCGCATCACATCTTAACAGAGCGTGGTGTTTGTCTTGTCCAAGGTTGATCCCGATCACCACGATTTGGAAGCACGATTAGATGCGCTTTGTTACGATCCAATACGATCCGATGCGATGATGACGATTGATAATTAATCGTGTTGATCGTAGACATTTTTTGAACCGTTCAAAAAATTTCCTACGATCAACACGATTGCCACGACTGACCTTACGATCTGATAATATCTGATACGATCACCACGATAACTTCACGATCAGCTACGAATGGCCAATCGTGGCGATCGTAACTAATCGCACGACAGTGGGAACGCCGCATGATATGGTTCACTCATGGGTTGACTTCACTTCATCCACTGACAACATCCGACCAATTAGTGTACACATGGTATCGCGCGCAGTTAGGCCGACAGCCAATCAAAGAGCGACAACTTGCGCGCAAAACATCGATCGTCTGTACAAAAGTGCCCGGCAAACCAAATGTAATTATGTCCTTATTATTACATTTAAATATCCTTTTTGGTCAATATTCCAGCCTGGATTTGAATTAAAAATATTTACAATACCAGGAGATTACATATTTTCACCGGTTCGAAAAAGCCTTCCGTGACTTTGTAAGCCTCGCCCATGAACCTCAGAGGCGTGGCCAAATTACGTCATAGCAGAAGGAAGTTGCATTCATCTATATAGACAAATGCGAATGTCCGCCAACAATGACGTCACGCGCCTTTTGCGTAATGGAGAAAGCGTTTGGGCAATTTTTTATTTATTTATTTATTTTTATTTATTTATTTATTATTATTATTTTTTTTTTGGGGGGGGGGGGGCGTTCCGAATGGTGGTTTTGGAATAAAGGAACGCTCTTAACATATTTGGATTCTTTGTAAAAAAATTATAAATACTAGTCTAAAAGTATCAAATTTGGGGCCCTTTTGAAATGTATCGGCCACTGTAAGGAACACACGGACCAAGCTACATGTTGACCACGTTTATCCCGTGGGTAGGTATGAATGTCCGAAGAGATTATCATAATATCATAATATCATAATGAACTGAACCGTTTGCAGTCGACCCGCAGCCAATCAGGATTAGCAAAATTAACACCACGCAATCGAAGCGGCATCCAATCAGCGAGTGGATACGTATTGTGCAGGCGTCAATCCATGAAAGCATAATATAATATAGACGTACATATCAAGTTTAGATAGTTTGTGTATAATACTTATACTACTTATATAACTATATATGGTGCATATTAGCCACATACAGATCACGCCCAGCCATTTGGGCGGGCCGACAGCGATGGTGGGAGAGTAAGTTGATGGGAAACTTTTGATAGTTGATGGTTGATGGTCGATGTGTATCAAATAAGACCTCGAGCACAATTGGCCCGGCAGCCAATCAGAGAACGGTACCTGGCGCGCAGCCGTTGATTCATAAAGGCGTAGATGAGTGGATCGAGGAGAGAGTTGGTGTAGGCTAGCCACATACTGACCACGCCCAACCAGTGGGGAGAGTTGATGGGAAGAAAGCAGGAGTGGATGATGGAGTATGGCGCCCAACAGACCACCGTAGTCATGACCAAGAGGATACCTAGGCATGGAGAACAAACACGAACAATAAAATTATATAAACATGAGAACATGCATACCACGAACAGTATCTCATGTGAACAAACTATCATTTGTATTCGTAAATGTAACTTTATAACATTCGATATCTAGAACCCTTCAGCGAAGTATTGTCTTAATTGAATGCTTACCTGTCATGGCAACCTGTTTGTCCACGCTTAGTTTGTTGAGTCTTGCCAGATCATTGTTTGCCCTCTTCTTCTCATTATTCCAAAAGGACTTGGCTTTGTTTGCCATATTCCCAGTAAATTCCCGAGGTCTCTCAGCGACGTCTGCAGCATCACCTTCATCCATGGCTGCCACCGTTTCACTTGTAAATGGGACAGTCTTGTTGATAGTGGATTGTCGGTTGCTCTCATCGTCTGATGCATCATCTGTTGCTCTAGAAACGATATTGACGTGGCCAATCATCACACCAGTGCTATGCATATCGGATTTCCCTACACTCGGGTCATCTGATGGGTCATCGGTCAAGTTTGTTGCTCGGCTGATACTCACGGTGTCCATTGAAATGTTGCTAACGCCACTATCTGTGGTCATCCCAGCGGTGAGGGCGCTGGACTTCTTTCCTTTTAGTGCACCTTGATGGGACTTCATCTTAAGCTCCTGGCGACGGATCGTCAACATGACGCGGAAGTAGCAGAAGGCCATCACAGGGACGGTTATACCGAAGAGGAAGGTGAGCGAAATGATAAAGTAGAAACAGGCATCCCATACAGGGGTGCAGTGGTGAGTGTCCGGGTGGTACCTGAAGTCCGACTCCAGTAACTCGAAAGACGGAGGAATAACGGTGATGATTGGGAGAGCCCAGCATAAGACAACTAAGGCAATGGCGCGGCGCTTAGTCGGAGGGAAGCGGGTTGACCAGCACACGGTGAGGTAACGGTCAAGAGAGATGGCAAGAACTGTAGTGAAGTTACCGAACGAGAACACTGCTCCACCGAATCCATTAATCTGCATTGAGACAAAGGAAAGGCAAAATAAAGAAAAGGAGTGAACATACCCTAAATGTTTATTTAATGTGATCTTTCAATATAATTAGTTAATGCGGAAAATGGGTTGTGCGAGTCAAATCCTGAAAATATTCAAGCACATCCCTTGATTTATTTCCAATACACTGTTTAAAACAAATCGTCCAGAATCGTCCGGAAATGTAAAATTTGTATATGTTATAATATCCCATTATTCTAACCAATTATCTAAAAATTTATCTATCTGGAGTTCTATAAATTACGCTTATTGAAATAATTTTACCAGAATCATTTATTACTGCAACAAAAATGTCCTATGCACCTTCAATATAATGTCATGTCGTATTCGAATATTTAACTGATTACATACATAAATAGCTACCCCGCCACCTCTACCTTCTTTGTATATATTATACAGATATTGACTGTCTTGAGGGGCAATATAACATTTGAGATCCTCGAGGGAAGTTATATTTGTGTCGAGGGACATTATATTTTTCCGAAGCGCGTAGCGCTGAGGAAAAATATAGTATTCCGAGACAAAAATAAAACTCCCCAAGGGAAATGAAATGTTATATGGTTCCCGAAGGAAAAAGTCAATATCTGTTATATTATGATGACCTATATAGATACAAATCAAGATAAATATAAATTTGGTGTTGAAATAAAATTATGGACAAGGGAAAATCATTAGATTAAATCGAAATCCTTCCAGTAGAACAGACGTGTTGTTATCGAAATGCTGCGCAAAATGCTTCTTTATTCGACCGTCCTTTCAAATTTACTTTCGGATCGCGCAATCTCCGTAGAAAGCTTAACAACGCTGCGCGTGCCAGGATGCTAATACGCGCACATTGTTCATCTTCACACACCCATTGTGACGTAAATTACGTCACCGGTCAATATAACGGCGTTATATTGACTGGTCGGTCAATATAACGCTTCTCATCCTTGTAGCGATGGTCACGTGACATCATTTTGACCAATCGCACACCAGTATCTTTATAGGTCATATAATATACCCGTGTATATACTCATGTATATCTATACCCACCATTTGAAAATACTTACCGTGCACAATACCTCGTTGTTGATGAGTAAGGAGCCGTGATCGTATATTGACCAGATGGAGAGAGTCATACTCGTTATCGTTATACCGAGGTCCATCACGGTCAGGTTGAGGATGAGAACGTTGTGGAAATTTTTCCGAAGGTCCTTATCCGTTACAATCGTCGTCATCGCCATCAAGTTGGCAAAGAGCGCGCCGACGAAGATGACCACCAAGGTGATTCCCTCGATGATAGCGACGGCTGACCATGGATCGTGATCGAAGTTCAAGCCATTTCGACCAGCTGGGATTATGTTATGTAATGTGACATTGATGTCCAAGAGGCCGCTATTGGTCATGGTCGTCCAAGACGATATCATACTAGTTGTCATAGTTGATGTCATCAATGAAGTAAGTTCCGTTCAAATTCGTCGGACAAATTTTAAATATGTTCTGTCTTATTTTGTAATCCTAGATTCTGTCTGAAAAAAGAAACTTTTGCCAACTAATTTCATAGTTCACAAAAACTTATTTAGGAATAAAGCGCATTTTACAGAGGCTACAAAGTTTACCAAATTATGCACTGCGTATCTTTTCTTCGTTAGGAAGATAAACTTCCTAGCATTGAATTCACAGTTTAAGTAAAGAATTATGAAACTTTCGGAACACTTGTATTCAAAATATGAGCAGCTGAATCGGAGCAATTGGTATAAATAGCAAAATATTTATAGCTACAATCACCAGCCGCATCGTTGTAGCTTTTATGACCAATGATCTGCCAATTGAAACAAAATAATATAGCTACTTATAAAATTCATTATAAATATGGGCATACTTTGCCGTAATAAGGGTTGGGAGAGGGGTTGGAGACGGGGAGGAGGGGGGGGGGGGGGGGGGGGGGCTGTGGTGATTATTTATTTTCCTTATAAAATATATCATCTCGAGCTTTTTACCCGAAAAGCAGCAATACAAAAACATCCTATATTAAACAGAACAAAAGTTCCTTTTGCACGAAGGCGTTTTTAATACACGAGAATCGAGATTTAGAGTTAACCAATTAAATCTTGGTCATATGAGCAAACTCCTTTAAAAACGTTTTTAAGCCGCCTATTTCTCATTTATTTGAGACATGTTTGTTTCATGTTATGCATCGAGAAATAGATGGCTTAAAAACTTCCAAAACTTTGTAAAAGGAGTTTGCTTCATATAATATGATATGACCAATATTTAATTGGTTAACTCTAATTGCGGTGGGGCAGCCCTTCTCGATTCTCGTGTATTAAAAAACGCCTTCCTGCCAAAATATAGGATTTGTTTTGTATTGCTGCTTTTCGGGTAAAAAACTCGGAAAACAAATAATCATCTCAGCCCTCCCCCCCCCCCCCTCCCCCTCCCCCCTCACCCCCCCCCCCCCCCCCCCCCCCTCTCTCACGCCTCTTAACGGCAAAATATGCCCATGTTTACAATGAGTTTCATATTAAAGTAACTATATATTATTAATTCAGTTTCAGTTGGCAGATCATTGGTAATACAAATAATGGGGCTTGTGATTGTAGCTATAAAAAGGTACTCGGCCTTGAAGCAAACACGTCTCAAATAAATGAGGAATAGATATTATTTCCAAACTTGTTTTGAGGATTTCTGATCGGATGTTGCCAACGACTAATCATACCTATGTATAATTTGTAATAGCGCTCAATACAAACGTTTATAATGGCTGCAGAAACGGGGCTAACAAGCCCGTAGACAGGGGGTGCGTTGGGTGTGTACGCATCCCCCACATTTTTTTTGTAAATAAAGGTCCACTTTTCATTGGTATCGACTCCCCCCCCCCCCCCCCCCCCGCTTACATAACTTAATAACTTAACCAATGATCTCGGTCTCGGCCTCATTTGGTGACGGACAGCAGTTAATTATGTGGATGAAAGGCCTTGCTAAAGGACGGATACATGCGCGGTGGTTTGGAAGTCGAACCCATGACCTTTGCATTGAAAGACAACTACTATAGGGCTCGAACCGATGTACAAATATATCGCCACACTCCCATAGATATAACATGTATTAAAGGCTCACTATTCAAAAGTATCCCAACCCACAACTAGTTTCGTTATATTAGATGACACAAATAACATTTTATGATGATTGAAATGGCAAAGTACTTTTGTGGACCAGGAAATAAGAATGCCTCGTTATTAGTAGGTTTCTGACCTTTGAATACAAATGATATCAAATTCATCGAGTGTGAATATGTGAATGGTTGGCGTGTAATCCGTGTTATATGTTGATGGAGACAGTTAATCATAATTTAAGTATAATCTTTATACTCTAGAGAGAGAATGTTTGTTTTGTGTATTTTGTGTTTTATAGCGCATGATTAATTAGATAAGTGCACTTTATAAGTATTTATATTGTATCACATACCATTATTACCATTATTATTACTTTCGTAATGTTTTTTTTTTTTAATATAAAAAAAATAACAATTATAACAATCACTTTAATGCATCACGTGAAGTTTCTAAGCCCCATCCCTGTAAATTCGCGAGTTCAATCACGCGTTATCATTTGTGTAATGACATGGGGACAGCGTTCGGACGAATGTTTGGAGTGCTTCCGAATGGTAATTTCTTTTCAAATCGTTTTTACAAAGGAAAAGATTCTCCGTGAAATATTACAAATACTAAGTCTAAAAGTCAAATTCTGGGCCCTTTTGAGGTAGGGTAAGGATGTAGCTTTTTTTTTTTTTGGGGGGGGGGGAACAAAAACCCTGCAAAGTACCTATGATAAATGTTTCAATTCTTCCAATAAATATATAGTTATTTAAGTTTATACAACTCTATGGTCAGTATGGTGTATCATATCCACATACTGACCACGCCCAACCACCGGCCGGGGGCGGACCGACAACGATGAGGGTCGATGGGTATCCAATCAGAAGTTGATATTATAACGGGCACAGTTGACCCGGCAGCCAATCAGAGAACGGTACCTGGCACGCATCCGCCGATTCATGATGAATGCATAGATGAGCGGATCGAGTAGGGAGTTGGTGTACCCTAGCCACATACTGACCACGCCCAGCCAGTGGGGAGAGTTGATGTGAGAAAAGCAGGAGTGGATGATGCAGTATGGTGTCCAACAGACCAACGTAGTCATGACCAACGTAGTCATGACCAAGAGGATACCTAGGCATGGATAACAAACACGAACAATACAATGATTTAAACTTGAGAACATGTCTACCACGACCAGTATCTCATGTGAATAAACAATCATTTGTAACTTTAACTTTATAACATTCGATATCTAGAACCCTTCAGCGGAGTATTGTCTTAATTGTATGCTAACCTGTCATGGCAACCTGTTTGTCCACGCTTAGTTTGTTGAGTCTTGCCAGATCAGTGTTTGCCCTCTTCTTCTCAATATTCCAAAAGGACTTGACTTTGTTGTCCATATTCCCAGTAAATTCCCGAGCAGCAGTCTGTCCAGCGTGTTGTTCAGACGCGACGTCTGCAGCATCACCTTCATCCATGACTGCCACCGTTTCACTTGTAAATGGGACGGTCTTGTTAATAGTGGATCGTCGTTTGCTCTCATCGTCTGGTGCATCATTATCTGTTGCTCTGGAAACGATATTGACGTGGCCAATCATCTCACCGGTGCTAGGAATATCGGATTTCCCAACACTCGGGTCATCTGATGGGTCATCGGTCAAGTTCACTGTTCGGCTGATACTCACGGTGTCCATTGAAATGTTGCTAACGCCACAATCCGCGGTCGTCCCAGCGGTGAGGGCGTTTGACTTCTTTCCTTTTAGTGCACCTTGATAGGACTTCATCTTAAGCTCCTGGCGACGGATTGTCAACATGACGCGGAAGTAGGAGAAGGCCATCACAGGGACGGTCATACCGAAGAAGAAGGTGAGCGAAATGATAAAGTAGAAACATGCATCCACTTCAATGGAGCAGTGGTGAGTGTCCGGGTGGTACCTGAAGTCCGACTCCAGTAACTCGAAAGACGGAGGAATAACGGTGATGATTGGGAGAGCCCAGCATGCATAAGACAACTAAGGCAATGGCGCGGCGCTTAGTCGGAGGGAAGCGGGTTGACCAGCACACGGTGAGGTAACGGTCAAGAGAGATGGCAAGAACGGTGGTGAGGTTACCAAACGAGAACACTGCTCCACCGAATCCATTAATCTGCATTGAGACAAAGGAAAGGCAAAATAAAGAAAAGGAGTGAACATACCCTAAATGTCTAAATGTGATCTTTCAATTAATGTTAGTTTATGCGGAAAATGGGTTGTGTGAGTCAAATCCTGAAAATATTCAAGCACATCCCTTGATTTATTTCCAATACACTGTTTTAAAAAAAAAATCGTCCAGAATCTTCCGGAAAGGTAAAATTTGTATGTTATAATCTCCCATTAAAAAAATGTCATTATTCTAACCAATAATTCATTTAAATTATCTAAAAATGTGTCTATCTGATTATTAAGAGTTCTTTAAATTACGCCTATTGAAATAATTTTACCAGAATCATTTATTACTGCAACAAAATGTCATATGCACCATCAATATGAATGTCATGTCGTATTCGAATATTTAACTGATTATATACATAAATAGCTACCCCGCCACCTCTACCTTCTTTGTATATTCATGTATACGATTTGAAAGTACTTACCGTACTTCGTTGTTGATCAGTAAAGAGCCGTGATCGTATATTGACCAGATGGACAAGGTCATGCTCGTTATCGTTATACCGAGGTCCATCACGATCAGATTGAGGATGAGGATGTTTTGGACATTCTTCCGAAGGTCCTTATCCGTTATAATCGTCGTCATCGCCATCACGTTGGCAAAGAGCGCGCCGACGAAGATGACCACCAAGGTGATTCCCTCGATGATAGCGACGGCTGACCATGGGTCGTGGTTGAAGTTCAAGCCACGTTGACCAGGAATGTCGTTAGGTGTTGTACCATTCCTACTCAAGAGGCCAATATTGGCAATCGTAGTCCTAGACGATAGCATTGTCGTCATCGTTGTCGTCATCAATGAAGTGATTCCGTTCATGATCGTCGGACAAATTTGACATATGTACCGACTAATTGTCAAATCTGTCATATAGGTTCTGTCTGAAATTTAACCTTTGGCAACTAATTTCATAGTTCACCAAAACTTATTTAGGAATAAATGTTTTTACAGATACTACCAAGTTTACCAAATTATGCACTGCATATTTTGTATACGTTGGGAAGATAAACTTCATAGCATTGAAGTCACAGTTTAAGTAGAGAATTATGAAACTTTGGGAACACTTGTATTCAAAATATGAAGCAGCTGAATCGGAGCGATTGGTATAAATAGCAAAATATTTATAGCTACAATATGCACAAGCCCCATTATTGTAGCTTTAATGACCAATAATCTGCCAATTGAAACAAAATAATATAGCTACTTATGAAACTCATTATAAATATGGGCATAATTTGCCGTAAAGAGGGGTGGGGGAGGGGGAGGAGGGGTGGTAGAGGGGTGGGGGGGGGGAGGGGGGGAGGGGGCTGAGGTGATTATTTATTTCCTTATTACATATTATTATCATCCCGAGTTTTTTACCCGAAAAACAGCAATACAAAACAAAATCCTATATTAAACAGAACAAGTTCCGTTGGCACGAAGGCGTTGTTTTAATACACGAAAATCGAGAGGGGCTGCCTCACCGCAATTAGAGATAAACAATTAAATCTTGGTCATATAAGCGAACTCATCAAAACAGTTTTGAAAGTTTTTAAGCCACCTATTTCGCATTTATTTGAGACATGTTTGTTTCATGTTATGCATCGGTGGATAAGCTAATTTCCTCCTGTCTAAAATGACACCACTTTTGTAACAATCGCTTGCTATATTGTCGAGTACCTCAGGTTAGTTATTTCTTTAAACATGATACTCTACCAAGTAAAATGTCCTTCCTAGGTGTACACCAGATTGTATAATTTCAAGTTAAAAAATGCAAAAGCCCCCTTACCATGCATGGGCGGACACCCACCTCCCACCAAACCCTCCCCACTGTCGATCGCTAATTCGCTCCTTCGGGAATCGGTCTTGTGTACGTATGGTATACCTTGTTCAGAGTTTTCCTTTGTCATTTTAATGATCATTAGATGTTGCTTATGTCATCTGATCAAACGAAACTAGTTTTGGGTATATGATACTTTGGGACAGTAAGATGTGTGTCGTTATGGGAGTGTTGAGGCTGTAGGTCTATCGGTTCGACACCTTGTCTTCCAATGCGAAGGCCGTGGGTTCGGTTCCCAACCGCAGTACGCAGTTGGTGCCCAACCCAGGAGCAATGGATACCTGCTATATAGGTTATGGCAGTGCACAGTCCCGGCAGCCAATCAGAGAACGGTACCTGGCACGCAGGCGGCGTTTATTTTTTCCGTAATACATACGCGGCAAATCGGCAAAAAGCGCGCTGGTAAGCCAAGACTAGCGCCGCTGCTGTAACGTAAAGCCCGGCGCAGACAGAGCCGACTCGACCCGATCCGACTGGTTTAAATCAGGCTAGAGTTGGGCCCGGTCGGTCGGAGCAGATTTAGCGCGTTGAATCGGCCCCAACTGGCATCCGACTGTCTCTCGACTGGCCAAATGTGTGTCGCGAGGCACTGAAAACTGAGCCGATCGGAATGACAACCAGTCGAGT
Organism: Echinarachnius parma; assembly: GCA_037951105.1. Lineage (NCBI taxonomy): Eukaryota > Metazoa > Echinodermata > Echinoidea > Clypeasteroida > Echinarachniidae > Echinarachnius > Echinarachnius parma. Next base: position 115,776 of record JBAMJV010010467.1, on the reverse strand, counting down.
CGGCTCTGTCTGCGCCGGGCATTAGTCATTTCTATGCATCAAACTCTGCGACTCTGCGACATAGATCTAGCTAAGACAAGTCCAAGGGCAAGGGTGACCATTAATTAGTGGCCGATCTCGATGTGGACTACGACCACGACGATACGACTAGGAAACGTCATCTAGGTGTAGATACAGCCCACTTACAGTCATCATGGTGTGTGAAACCACGATTTTATTGAGAAAATGGCTAGGCTTGCGTGTAAATCAACAAACGCGAGCTAGTCTTGGCTTACCAGCGCGCTTTCACGAGTTTTTGAGGAAAACTGCCGCGTATGTATTACGGAAAAAATAGACGCACGCAGGCGACGACTTATGAAGGCATATATATAGATGAGTGGACCGAGGAGAGAGTTGGTGTAGGCTATAGTCACTATAGCCATTATATGACAAGACTCTTGAATTCTCAATAAATGGACTGTTAAAATGCTCTTAAAAGGACTGTAATAGAGCATCATAATTATTGTTTTATTATATTTATATATACGCATGAATGTATTCATTAAGTATTTATTATTATATGTGTCGCAATATTCTATTATCCTGATATACTCTGTAAACCAATTATTTACCCTCAGTACTTATTTAAATGCCAGATTTATTCTCACTTGCCATTTGACATGATTTATATAATAGTTAACACAATATCAACCCTAAGTATTTCTCAAATGCCAGATTCATTTTCCATTTCAAATGATTTTTATAGTAGTATTATGACTTGACTCTAGATATCCTCATTGTTTTGGTATATATCGCCAGTTTACCGTTCACGCGTGTGTGCGCTCGGATTTATTCAGTACAGTACAGTATGTATTCTTATTTCCCTTTTTATGCTAAATTATTTGTCTTTATAAAAGGAATGTATACGTTATTTGTATTATGTAGTTGTAATTTTGAATGGTATGCTTGATAATGATATGATTTATTTGATTGTAAAATTGTCTACAATTTAGCCTTCGGGCTACGAATGTGCAGTTATATGAATAAAACTATTTATCTACATATCTATCTAATAATGACCGCCAGAAATGTGCCAGACCAACTGTATCTTAGTGTTGAAAAAGTTTAGTGAGAAACTTCCTACATGGCTTATCAAAGTATTTGATTATTTTTCAAATAGCGAAGACATTTTTCTTGCATTAACACGTATATTTTTCTTAGTGAAATGATCATAGGCGTACATGTATAGAGAGCAAGAACAAACACACTTGTACAGGCTAAATGAAAGTGCGTCCTTTCCTTAATCACCGTGAATTAAACAAAAATATACTAAAACACTTAATTTTGTTACGTCCAGCTTTGATATTGTAAAATCATAGTCGCTAATACGAATCAATTTGTATCGACTGTAATGTTATGTTATTACTTTATACATGTACCGCTGTATTCAATTCATTGTAATGATGGTTTATAACAGGCTAAATGAAAGTGCGTCCTCTCCTTAATCATGGTGAATTAAACAAAAATATACCTAAAACATTTAATTTTGTTACGTCCAGCTTTGATATTGTAAAATCATAGTCGCTAATACGAATCAATTTGTATCGACTGTAATGTTATGTTATTACTTTATACATGTACCTCTGTATTCAATTCATTGTAACGATGGTTTATAAAAAAATATATATATTTCGGTCAAAAAAATAGTTTGAACGCTTTTCATGTTTGTTTTGCGGTTTCGCCTTTTGTTTCATGCGTTTATTTTCATATCCATACCATAGATTGACAAATAAAAAACAATGAGGTAAATGACATGTATTGCCACAATGCAGTCAACCTAATCAAAACAAGTTTATCTAAATAAATTTTTACACCATAGGCAAAACAAACTTACATGCGTATAAATGGAGAAAAAAAAAAGTTGCAAAAGAAGCAGAGCTTGTAATACAAGCAAGCTCCCTAAAGTAATTATAACGAAGAATGCGACACGGTATGTGATGAGACAAAAATATATGGGAATTGGAAATGTTGGTTTCAATATAACTGAGATATAAAAGGACGACAATGAACAGTTTATAGATATCATAATGATGTATGTGAGTTTGCGTGCATTGTGTACGTAATTATGTATTCTTGAGTTCTTGAGCGAGGGAAGTTTATCACGTAGATAAGAGAGATATGGTGTAAACAGGGCAAAAGGAGTGGGATAGAAGGAGGGGGAGACGGAGAGAGGGGGGGGGGGGGGCGGAGAGGGGAGAGGGAGGGGAAAGGGGAGATTTTCCTGAATATATTGGATGTGTGCGTGTGTGCATTGTCTTTGACTTCGTGTTACATGTATGTGTAAGGGGTAGAGTGTATTTGTGTTGGAATAGGGAACAGATTTAAATGAAAACAATGGTCAGGTTGGATTGCTTTTTTTAAATGGATAGTACAGGTTTGTTTTAAAGGGCGCCTCGAACTAATTGTATAAGAATTTAAAAAGCACACTATCTTTAAACAGAACAACGTTTAAATAACTCGCGAACTAATGTGGGCTTTTATTTGCGACATCACCGATATAATATGAAGTGTCATGCAACGAGTACAAATAAGTGACCATGAACAAACGCTCGACATCAACTTAAAAAGGAGCCAATAGCAAATCAAGTCAAACACACCCACTATACAATAAGAACGCAAATCGGAAGTACATAATCTATTATAAACATAAACTTAAGTTATAAGTATATTTGACGATACACAGAGCATTCTATTCTTACATTATTTACACTTTGAAATACCATCATAACAAATGTAAACATTGTATCTATTGGCTTAATTGTACAGTATGTAAACAATATTTCATTAAAATTAAAGTGAAACCAGTAAAGTGTCTAACTCCACGAAAATTACTTGGAGCTTCCACATTTCTCTTCTACCGTGTTGTTTGGCTAATCATGCTAATGGTAAGAGAAGAATAAAATAGGGTTAGATTTGTTTAAATGCCCCTTTAGTATGACCATATCTATCATTGATAATTATTCAGCTCAAGAGCGTTAATGAACGGTCATAAACCTCATACACGTTATACAGTCATTCGTTGTAAAAGCTGACGCAAATTTTCTTTTTTTTTAACCAGCAAAGCAGTGTTCTTTTTCAATGAAACTTTCACACATCATTCGGACATATCTTACAATGATTTTGGTATAGGATTGAAGACTCAAATGTAATTTTGGGCAATATCTGACACTTTACAGGTGCACCTTTGATGTGAAAAATACTGTCTTCATATTCATCGAATATAAATTGGATAGGACAAAGTGTTTTTTTTTTGTGTTAAAGGGATAGTTGAGTTTTGGTCAAACTTAACTTTAGTAACCAAAACCTGCACCATTACGGCACAAAGTAATAGTTATAACTTCACCATGCTCGAAAAGTATACACAATTACAAACGATTAAGTAAAACCCCTGTTATCTTTCAAAAGGAGCCGTTACAACTCAAGAGGGCGCTATTTAAAAAAAATCATTGGTAATAGCCTTTTTTCATACAAAATTGTGCATTTAATGTTTGTTAAAATAATGATTCAATAGAGATATCATCAACGACTTTTTAAAAACCTATTCTGATTTTGTTCAAAGTAGTCTTCGAGCATTTTTCTAAAAAGTCTAAATATCGCCCGGTGATTGCCGGTGAAGAACATTTTAAATACAAATATATTTATGGATATTTCAGCCGTTTCTGAACCGATTTTGATCAAATAAAGTTTATTCTGTCGTTAAAATTGTATGTTCTTTCGAATTTGACAGTCAGTTTTTCATTATCTCACAAAAGAATATCGGGAAATACCAATACTCAACACTACCTTTAATACCATACCATATATGTAGATAAATATATCAATATAGTGCCCTTACAGTAAGTGTTATGAAGTTTACGCAATAATAAAACAAGCCCATCAGCCCATTACAATGATAAACCTACGCAACGCAGCTGATGCGGCGTTCCCACTGTCGTGCGATCCGTTACGAACGCCACGATTGGCCATTCGTAGCTGATCGTGGAACTTCTCTGAAATTTCAGGGTTGGATACGAGGTGATGCGAGTCGATACGTTCTGGTGCGATCTGGTGCGCTTGGATGCGATATGGTCACGATTGGTCAATTTCAGGTGACACGATCTGTCACGATCTAGTCTCCCGTTCAGATACGATCATATACGTTCCGATAGGATTGTCCCGATTGAGTCTACGATTGGGTCTCGATGTGACACGATCATCACGATCGGGGTCCCCGATTTGGGACGATTGGGTACGTGCAGATACGTTCGGATACCTTCCGATACGTTCATCACGAACCGACGCGCTCTGTTGCGATAGGATACGATTGTGGTCGCGATGTCTTTCACGATGAGGATCGAGAGTGATCACGATTTGAGCTACGATTGGACCCCGACGGATATATGTACTGCAGCCCGACTGACCATGGACTTTATTGTTTCTTGAACAATTCTACAGAGTGAACACTACAACCCACAACCACTGATGATGGCAGAAGTTGAGGATGATGACAACGTGACATTTGCAGTATTACTGTATGCTCACATTATCGCCAGAGAGGATGAAGACGAACAGCAGCCAGACCCGCCACAACCCAACCACAAAGGGCCAGGAGAGCTGCAGTCAGGCAGTGCTGATTGCGACCATGGCTCACAGAGGAGAGGAGAGGGGACAACAGCTTGGCCAGTTATCCACCCTCCTAGACACCCAATTGAGGCTGGAAGATCCAGTAGCGTTCTAAAAATACACAAGGTTAATACCACAGCTCTTCGGTGAAGTCTTGCAAAGGGTGGCCCCAGCAATCGAGAGGCAACTCACCAGTTTCAGGCAACCCCTCTCACCTGGACTGACTGGCAGTGACATTGAGGCACCTTGTCACTGGAAACAACTATCGGTCCCTTGCGTATGGCCTCAGGTGTGAAGTGTCCATCATCTCAGAGACTCTGAGCTGTTCAACGGCCTGGAAGAGGAAGCCCTAGGACTCCCCCACCCTGCCCTCTGACTGCAAGCCCTGATGACCACCAAGACACGCCCTTCTTCATCCTGGGGGATGACGCCTTCGCACTCATGAACTACCTCATGACGCCATGCGGCACTTGTTGCTGCTGCTGCAAAGGAGGCCACATTTCTGGCATCCACCGTCTCAATGTGAGGGATCAAAAAGGAGAACTTATCCCACACCCACTTTGTGCTGTGCTGTGCTGTGCTCTGTCTCTGTGATGTTCATGTCAGTAGTGACATCTCCTCCTGACCCACTCTTCTTGGCGCGTTTCTTCAGCCGGCCCATCATGGTCCTCATGCTTGTGCACCATGTTTTAAGTTGCGCCATAGTAGTGTCTATCGTGGCAGCCTGCGCAGCCCAGAGAGCCTCCTTCTGGGTGACATCCTTGAATCCCGCAAGGCGTTTGCTGTAGATGACCTAATTTCTCATGCGGAACTCGATGATTTCCTCTTTTTGCTTTTCAGTAGAGGCAGTAACTGTTTTTTTTCTTCTTTGCTTTCTGGGTGGGGGTAGTCTCCTCTGCCTCCTCTGGTGCTGGCTCTGGCTGGACTGGTTCAGGTTCAGGGGGTGGGATAGTCTGATAAAATTACAAGCAATTTCAAGTATTAGCAAGTTGACAGTGACTATGTGCTCGCTTTAAGTGTAGATCACTGAATGAGGCGCATTCAATCTTGTCCGGTATATATATGGGCGCGAGATCTCATAACAGATCGTGAACGTCCGTGAAAAGCGTGACGTATCGTATATACTCGCATTTACTCGCATCAACTCGTATCTGCTCGTGAGTCATTCGTGTTAGGTCGTGAACAATGGTACCCGACAGAGCGTCACAGATCGTGACAGATCGTGGGAGATCGCATCACATCTTAACAGAGCGTGGTGTTTGTCTTGTCCAAGGTTGATCCCGATCACCACGATTTGGAAGCACGATTAGATGCGCTTTGTTACGATCCAATACGATCCGATGCGATGATGACGATTGATAATTAATCGTGTTGATCGTAGACATTTTTTGAACCGTTCAAAAAATTTCCTACGATCATCACGATCGGGGTCCCCGATTTGGGACGATTGGGTACGTGCAGATACGTTCGGATACCTTCCGATACGTTCATCACGAACCGACGCGCTCTGTTGCGATAGGATACGATTGTGGTCGCGATGTCTTTCACGATGAGGATCGAGAGTGATCACGATTTGAGCTACGATTGGACCCCGACGGATATATGTACTGCAGCCCGACTGACCATGGACTTTATTGTTTCTTGAACAATTCTACAGAGTGAACACTACAACCCACAACCACTGATGATGGCAGAAGTTGAGGATGATGACAACGTGACATTTGCAGTATTACTGTATGCTCACATTATCGCCAGAGAGGATGAAGACGAACAGCAGCCAGACCCGCCACAACCCAACCACAAAGGGCCAGGAGAGCTGCAGTCAGGCAGTGCTGATTGCGACCATGGCTCACAGAGGAGAGGAGAGGGGACAACAGCTTGGCCAGTTATCCACCCTCCTAGACACCCAATTGAGGCTGGAAGATCCAGTAGCGTTCTAAAAATACACAAGGTTAATACCACAGCTCTTCGGTGAAGTCTTGCAAAGGGTGGCCCCAGCAATCGAGAGGCAACTCACCAGTTTCAGGCAACCCCTCTCACCTGGACTGACTGGCAGTGACATTGAGGCACCTTGTCACTGGAAACAACTATCGGTCCCTTGCGTATGGCCTCAGGTGTGAAGTGTCCATCATCTCAGAGACTCTGAGCTGTTCAACGGCCTTGAAGAGGAAGCCCTAGGACTCCCCCACCCTGCCCTCTGACTGCAAGCCCTGATGACCACCAAGACACGCCCTTCTTCATCCTGGGGGATGACGCCTTCGCACTCATGAACTACCTCATGACGCCATGCGGCACTTGTTGCTGCTGCTGCAAAGGAGGCCACATTTCTGGCATCCACCGTCTCAATGTGAGGGATCAAAAAGGAGAACTTATCCCACACCCACTTTGTGCTGTGCTGTGCTGTGCTCTGTCTCTGTGATGTTCATGTCAGTAGTGACATCTCCTCCTGACCCACTCTTCTTGGCGCGTTTCTTCAGCCGGCCCATCATGGTCCTCATGCTTGTGCACCATGTTTTAAGTTGCGCCATAGTAGTGTCTATCGTGGCAGCCTGCGCAGCCCAGAGAGCCTCCTTCTGGGTGACATCCTTGAAACCCGCAAGGCGTTTGCTGTAGATGACCTAATTTCTCATGCGGAACTCGATGATTTCCTCTTTTTGCTTTTCAGTAGAGGCAGTAACTGTTTTTTTTCTTCTTTGCTTTCTGGGTGGGGGTAGTCTCCTCTGCCTCCTCTGGTGCTGGCTGTGGCTGGACTGGTTCAGGTTCAGGGGGTGGGATAGTCTGATAAAATTACAAGCAATTTCAAGTATTAGCAAGTTGACAGTGACTATGTGCTCGCTTTAAGTGTAGATCACTGAATGAGGCGCATTCAATCTTGTCCGGTATATATATGGGCGCGAGATCTCATAACAGATCGTGAACGTCCGTGAAAAGCGTGACGTATCGTATATACTCGCATTTACTCGCATCAACTCGTATCTGCTCGTGAGTCATTCGTGTTAGGTCGTGAACAATGGTACCCGACAGAGCGTCACAGATCGTGACAGATCGTGGGAGATCGCATCACATCTTAACAGAGCGTGGTGTTTGTCTTGTCCAAGGTTGATCCCGATCACCACGATTTGGAAGCACGATTAGATGCGCTTTGTTACGATCCAATACGATCCGATGCGATGATGACGATTGATAATTAATCGTGTTGATCGTAGACATTTTTTGAACCGTTCAAAAAATTTCCTACGATCAACACGATTGCCACGACTGACCTTACGATCTGATAATATCTGATACGATCACCACGATAACTTCACGATCAGCTACGAATGGCCAATCGTGGCGATCGTAACTAATCGCACGACAGTGGGAACGCCGCATGATATGGTTCACTCATGGGTTGACTTCACTTCATCCACTGACAACATCCGACCAATTAGTGTACACATGGTATCGCGCGCAGTTAGGCCGACAGCCAATCAAAGAGCGACAACTTGCGCGCAAAACATCGATCGTCTGTACAAAAGTGCCCGGCAAACCAAATGTAATTATGTCCTTATTATTACATTTAAATATCCTTTTTGGTCAATATTCCAGCCTGGATTTGAATTAAAAATATTTACAATACCAGGAGATTACATATTTTCACCGGTTCGAAAAAGCCTTCCGTGACTTTGTAAGCCTCGCCCATGAACCTCAGAGGCGTGGCCAAATTACGTCATAGCAGAAGGAAGTTGCATTCATCTATATAGACAAATGCGAATGTCCGCCAACAATGACGTCACGCGCCTTTTGCGTAATGGAGAAAGCGTTTGGGCAATTTTTTATTTATTTATTTATTTTTATTTATTTATTTATTATTTTTTTATTTTTTTTGGGGGGGGGGGGGTGTTCCGAATGGTGGTTTTGGAATAAAGGAACGCTCTTAACATATTTGGATTCTTTGTAAAAAAATTATAAATACTAGTCTAAAAGTATCAAATTTGGGGCCCTTTTGAAATGTATCGGCCACTGTAAGGAACACACGGACCAAGCTACATGTTGACCACGTTTATCCCGTGGGTAGGTATGAATGTCCGAAGAGATTATCATAATAATTATCATAATATCATAATGAACTGAACCGTTTGCAGTCGACCCGCAGCCAATCAGGATTAGCAAAATTAACACCACGCAATCGAAGCGGCATCCAATCAGCGAGTGGATACGTATTGTGCAGGCGTCAATCCATGAAAGCATAATATAATATAGACGTACATATCAAGTTTAGATAGTTTGTGTATAATACTTATACTACTTATATAACTATATATGGTGCATATTAGCCACATACAGATCACGCCCAGCCATTTGGGCGGGCCGACAGCGATGGTGGGAGAGTAAGTTGATGGGAAACTTTTGATAGTTGATGGTTGATGGTCGATGTGTATCAAATAAGACCTCGAGCACAATTGGCCCGGCAGCCAATCAGAGAACGGTACCTGGCGCGCAGCCGTTGATTCATAAAGGCGTAGATGAGTGGATCGAGGAGAGAGTTGGTGTAGGCTAGCCACATACTGACCACGCCCAACCAGTGGGGAGAGTTGATGGGAAGAAAGCAGGAGTGGATGATGGAGTATGGCGCCCAACAGACCACCGTAGTCATGACCAAGAGGATACCTAGGCATGGAGAACAAACACGAACAATAAAATTATATAAACATGAGAACATGCATACCACGAACAGTATCTCATGTGAACAAACTATCATTTGTATTCGTAAATGTAACTTTATAACATTCGATATCTAGAACCCTTCAGCGAAGTATTGTCTTAATTGAATGCTTACCTGTCATGGCAACCTGTTTGTCCACGCTTAGTTTGTTGAGTCTTGCCAGATCATTGTTTGCCCTCTTCTTCTCATTATTCCAAAAGGACTTGGCTTTGTTTGCCATATTCCCAGTAAATTCCCGAGCAGCATTCTGTCCAGCGTGTTGTTCAGACGTGACGTCTGCAGCATCACCTTCATCCATGACTGCCACCGTTTCACTTGTAAATGGGACAGTCTTGTTGATAGTGGATTGTCGGTTGCTCTCATCGTCTGATGCATCATCTGTTGCTCTAGAAACGATATTGACGTGGCCAATCATCACACCAGTGCTATGCATATCGGATTTCCCTACACTCGGGTCATCTGATGGGTCATCGGTCAAGTTTGTTGCTCGGCTGATACTCACGGTGTCCATTGAAATGTTGCTAACGCTACTATCTGTGGTCATCCCAGCGGTGAGGGCGCTGGACTTCTTTCCTTTTAGTGCACCTTGATGGGACTTCATCTTAAGCTCCTGGCGACGGATCGTCAACATGACGCGGAAGTAGCAGAAGGCCATCACAGGGACGGTTATACCGAAGAGGAAGGTGAGCGAAATGATAAAGTAGAAACAGGCATCCCATACAGGGGTGCAGTGGTGAGTGTCCGGGTGGTACCTGAAGTCCGACTCCAGTAACTCGAAAGACGGAGGAATAACGGTGATGATTGGGAGAGCCCAGCATAAGACAACTAAGGCAATGGCGCGGCGCTTAGTCGGAGGGAAGCGGGTTGACCAGCACACGGTGAGGTAACGGTCAAGAGAGATGGCAAGAACTGTAGTGAAGTTACCGAACGAGAACACTGCTCCACCGAATCCATTAATCTGCATTGAGACAAAGGAAATGCAAAATAAAGAAAAGGAGTGAACATACCCTAAATGTCTATTTAATGTGATCTTTCAATATAATTAGTTAATGCGGAAAATGGGTTGTGCGAGTCAAATCCTGAAAATATTCAAGCACATCCCTTGATTTATTTCCAATACACTGTTTAAAACAAATCGTCCAGAATCGTCCGGAAAGGTAAAATTTGTATATGTTATAATATCCCATTATTCTAACCAATTATCTAAAAATGTATCTATCTGATTATTAAGAGTTCTATAAATTACGCTTATTGAAATAATTTTACCAGAATCATTTAGTACTGCAACAAAAATGTCCTATGCACCTTCAATATGAATGTCATCTCGTATTCGAATATTTAACTGATAACATAAATAAATTAATAGCTACCCCGCCACCTCTACCTTCTTTTTATACCCGTGTATATACTCATGTATATCTATACCCACCATTTGAAAATACTTACCGTGCACAAGACTTCGTTGTTGATGAGTAAAGAGCCGTGATCATAGATTGACCAGATAGACAAGGTCATGCTCGTTATCGTTATACCGAGGGTCCATCACGGTCAGGTTGAGGATGAGAACGTTGTGGAAATTTTCCGAAGGTCCTTATCCGTTACAATCGTCCGTCATCGCCATCAAGTTGGCAAAGAGCGCGCGCGACGAAGATGACCACCAAGGTGATTCCCTCGATGATAGCGACGGCTGACCATGGATCGTGATCGAAGTTCAAGCCATTTCGACCAGCTGGGATTATGTTATGTAATGTGACATTGATGTCCAAGAGGCCGCTATTGGTCATGGTCGTCCAAGACGATGTCATACTAGTTGTCATAGTTGATGTCATCAATGAAGTAAGTTCCGTTCAAATTCGTCGGACAAATTTTAAATATGTTCTGTGTTATTTTGTAATCCTAGATTCTGTCTGAAAAAAGAAACTTTTGCCAACTAATTTCATAGTTCACAAAAACTTATTTAGGAATAAAGCGCATTTTACAGAGGCTACAAAGTTTTACAAATTATGCACTGCGTATCTTTTCTTCGTTAGGAAGATAAACTTCCTAGCATTGAATTCACAGTTTAAGTAAAGAATTATGAAACTTTCGGAACACTTGTATTCAAAATATGAGCAGCTGAATCGGAGCAATTGTATAAATAGCAAAATATTTATAGCTACAATCAGCAGCCGCATCGTTGTAGCTTTTATGACCAATGATCTGCCAATTGAAACAAATAATATAGCTACTTATAAAATTCATTATAAATATGGCATACTTTGCCGTAATAAGGGTTGGGAGAGGGGTGGGAGAGGGGGAGGAGGGGGGGGGGGGGGGGGGCTGTGGTGATTATTTATTTTCCTTATAACATATATCATCTCGAGCTTTTTACCCGAAAAGCAGCAATACAAAAACATCCTATATTAAAACAGAACAAAAGTTCCTTTTGCACGAAGGCGTTTTTTAATACACGAGAATCGAGATTTAGAGTTAACCAATTAAATCTTGGTCATATGAGCAAACTCCTTTAAAAACGTTTTTTAAGCCGCCTATTTCTCATTTATTTGAGACAGGTTTGTTTCATGTTATGCATCGAGAAATAGATGGCTTAAAAACTTTCAAAACTTTGTAAAAGGAGTTTGCTTCATATAATATGATATGACCAATATTTAATTGGTTAACTCTAATTGCGGTGGGGCAGCCCTTCTCGATTCTCGTGTATTAAAAAACGCCTTCCTGCCAAAATATAGGATTTGTTTTGTATTGCTGCTGTTCGGGTAAAAAACTTCGGAAAACAAATAATCATCTCACCCCTCCCCCCCCCCCCCCCTCCCCCTTCACCCCCCCCCCCCCCCCCCCTCCTCTCTCTCACACGCCTCCTTAACGGCAAAATATGCCCATGTTTACAATGAGTTTCATATTAAAGTAACTATATATTATTAATTCAGTTTCAGTTGGCAGATCATTGGTAATACAAATAATGGGGCTTGTGATTGTAGCTATAAAAAGGTACTCGGCCTTGAAGCAAACACGTCTCAAATAAATGAGAAATAGATATTATTTCCATACTTGTTTTGAGGATTTCTGATCGGATGTTGCCCACGACTAATCATACCTATGTATAATTTGTAATAGCGCTCAATACAAACGTTTATAATGGCTGCAGAAACGGGGCTAACAAGCCCGTAGACAGGGGGTGCGTCTGGTGTGTACGCATCCCCCACATTTTTTTTGTAAATAAAGGTCCACTTTTCATTGGTATCGACCCCCCCCCCCCCCACCCCCCCCCCCCCCCCGCTTACATAACTTAATAACTTAACCAATGATCTCGGTCTCGGCCTCATTTGGTGACGGACAGCAGTTAATATGTGGATGAAAGGCCTGCTAAAGGACGGATACATGCGCGGTGGTTTGGAAGTCGAAACCCATGACCTTTGCATTGAAAGAAAACTACTATAGGGCTCGAACCGATGTACAAATATACCGCCACACTCCCATAGATATAACATGTATTAAAGGCTCACTATTCAAAAGTATCCAACCCACAACTAGTTTCGTTATATTAGATGACACAAATAACATTTTATGATGATTGAAATGGCAAAGTACTTTGTGGACCAGGAAATAAGTATGCCTCGTTATTAGTAGGTTCTGAACCATTGAATACAAATAATATCTAATTTATCACGTGTGAATGGGTGACGTGTCTTGAGTGCTATTTATTGATGCATTTCTCACAATTAATCAAAATTCAAGTACTAGTATGTAGTTATTTATACTCTAGAAAGAGAATGTTTGCTTTGTTTATTGTGTGTTTATAGCGCCTTCATTATTAGATAAGACCATACAATTATTATTATTTAGTATTATTATTTTTATAACAACAAACTTTTGTCATGATTATATTCGGATTCTCCGTAAAATATTACAAATACTAAGTCTGAAAGTCAAATATGGGGGGCCCTTTTGGTGTAATGAATGATCGATTGTTGCAAAGTATGTCGCCCAGAACGTCTAAATATTTTGGGTGCTCAGAATAACGCACATGCAGGCAGTGGCGTAATGAGCAAACACCGCTGCTGGGGGCAAAACAAAACGTATCACCCACCAGGCAGTAGCGTAGCGACGGGGGGGGGGGGGGGGGGGGGGGGGGGGGCAGCGTGGGGGCCCGGCCCCCAATAATTTGGAAAAAAAACAATATAAAACATAAGGGGACAATTTTTTGAAAAAATGAAGAAATACATAAGGTGTGCCCCCCCCCCCCCCCAATAATTTTGCGTGCCCCCCCCCCCCCCCCCCCCCCAATCAGTCCGACCACGCTACGCCACTGCCACCAGATATGGCGTTATGGCAGGGTTGCCATGCCAACTTAGAGCGAGCGGTGGTCTGGGACTTTACGAGGGAGCGAAGTGACCAAGCCCGTAGTAGCGAAGTGACTGATCGGGGGAGGGGAAATTCGGACTTGATGCCATGTTCTATTTCTTGTTCAATAACTGCGTCACGATCATACCAACTGGAAAACTTGTTATAAGATATGCACCCCCAAAAATATATTCGCAGAGTGACATGTACACCTAGAAGAAAATTTGACTTGACATGAAGTAATATCTGAGTTATCATGTCTAAAACAACCTTTTTAAAATTACTGGTAGTGAATTAGAAATGAGCCACGATTGTTTATGTGTGTGTTTGCTGTTGTTGTTGTTTTCGTGTTTTTTTTCGTTTTTTTTTTTTTTTTTTTTTGGGGGGGGGGGGGGGGGGGGGGATCAAGAGCCCCCAAGCCTATCCCCTTTCCACATCACCTGTACCCCAGTGCATGCAGGCTTAAGCCCACTGCCCATTAGGCGATCTAGCCCGAGTTGCTAGCGATCTCGGTTCGGTGTGAGATCGCACCAGTTCCCCGCGAGTCAGCCCGATCTCATTGCGTACGCGATCTTTTCGGTGCCCACTATGCGATCTCACGGCGACTTCCTATTGTCCCTATTTCCACGCATGCGTGCATGGTTGAGAATTACAGCCAGGTATTGTTCGCTCTTGCTTGTCTTGACATCATAACGCGCTTTGCGAAGTTTTTTTAAATAAACCCAGTGCCCACTTTGCGATCTGCGCCAAGCGATCTTGCCCGAATACGAGCGATCCCCTGAGATCTGTGGTTAAGTCGCAAAGTGGGCACCAATGGCCGCACCAGATCGCTGTAAATCGCGTCCGCAAGGGTGGTGTCGGTTGCGGTCGCAATGTTTCGGACATGTTTAAAATTTTCGTTCTCGATCGCATGTCGGGCGGGATCGCACAAAAAAGCCATTTGGGCAATTGTTCATATTTCCTGATATCAGGAATTCAATCCTTGATATCAGGAATTCTGTTTTCAAATCCTTGATATCAGGAATTCTGTTTTCAAATATCAATACCATTAAATTCTTGATATCAGGAAATAAATTAATGATATCCAGAGTTCGATTTCTTGATATCCAGAGTTCGATTTCTTGATATCAAGAAATCAGGAATTGCCATTGGTTAGCAACAGAAAATGGTTTCTTGATATCAAGAATTCAATGTTCAGTTATGCGAAACTGCTCTACAAAGGCGCCCTGCAAGAATCAAGAATTCTTTTCTTGATATTTTTCTTGAATTGTTGATATCAATAAATGATTTGCTGTTGTTATTAATGTTAAAGCCCAAGTCCAGTTTCGGGAAAGTAGCCGAATACATCTATATTGATCATTATTGTTGAATATGTATTGAAATAGGGCTTGTGTGGTAAAATCCGAACCTAAGCATCGTTAAATACAGAAATATCGGAAGAAATCAATATTTCGTAATACACGTAGCGTATGGGCGATTCCTCATTGGCAATATCTGTGCCGCCGGCATAGATATATAATTTCGCAAATATATCAATTAGTAGGCGGTTTCTTGGCCAAATTTGGATAATCATATATTAGTGTAATTATATTATTTCACATTATTGGTAATAAGAGCTTCCATTTCTTTTTTTTTGAGAGGGGAGCGTTTCCAAAATTTGGCCTTTACCTTTAAGCAATGGTAACTCTTGATATCAAGAAAAGGAAATAAATGTTCAAACGGCTAGCCATGCCTCGCCAACAAATTCAGAATCAAACAAGCGTGAATTCCTCGTTATTGTATTCCTTGACAATGGGTTTGGAAATAGGGGCCAAGCTATGACCCCAAGGAGGCCAAATTGAAAAGATCGCGTATGAAATTAGGCTGACTCACTGCGAACTGATGTGATTCCAAGGTCGCTAGGCCTATGCGATCTTGTCCGAATAGGAGCGATCCCCTGAGATCTGTGTTAAGTCGCAAAGTGGGCACCAATGGCCGCACCAGATCGCACCAGATTTCCGCGAATGTGATCGAGACCGACCTGGTCGCCAGATTTTTGAACATGTCAAAACCCCGGCGACCGCAACCGACACCACCCTTGCGGATGCGAGTTACAGCGATCTGGTGCGGCCATTGGTGCCCACTTGGCGACTTAACAACAGATCTCAGGGGATCGCTCCTATTCGGGCAAGATCGCTCTAGATCGCTAGGCCCAGATCGTTAAGTGGGCACTAGGCTTAATGGATCCGTCACACCGAGCTACGCTTCTACTATACGCTCTGGGACAATAGCTGATCACAACCACTGGAATAGATGTCTTTTGTTCAATGGGGAATGAATAGGCATGCGTGAAAAGACCTCCCATGCATGACCCCCTGAACAAAAGTTCAAATCGCGAAATCTCTACGCTTCTATTACGTTCGTTTTGGACGTCTTCAAAACAAACGTGGCGGTGCCACGATCTGAACTTTTGTTCAGGGAGCTATTGTCTGTGCATGCATGGGAGGTTTTCTTTTTATACGCATGTGCGATAATCTTCCCATTCATTCCCCATTGAACAAATTACATTTTGTGAAAGGCCACTCTACCTACTCGTTCCTACAATGCTTCGCCTCACGCTTCCAAATATATCAATGGGGATTATGAGCGTAGTATAAGCGTAGTAGGAGTAACGGGGGTATAAAATGGAGTCAATTAGAAAGAATCGATCCTTTTGCGGTTGAGTGTTCACCCATCCAAACAGGGTTCGCAAATTACCGGATACGTCGTTTGGAGCACACCTCCACGTCGACGTCTACCTCAGCTCCAGGTCTTTAATGAATATTCATATCGTGGTGTCATGCAACGTCACTAGGATTAGGGTTTGGTTGAGCTTGAGGATTATAATTACAATGAGACCATACTGACCATCAGTGGTGTACGTGGCCTACTGGTCATGCTGTGGACTTCAACACTTGTTATATGGGTTCGAATCCTCTCTTATGACTCTTCTTAATTTCTTTTGCCATAATTGATGAGTAGCGGTTCATTTAGTAAATGTAGCATGCAGAGTTTCACTATCGACCTGGACAGCCTTACCGCTACTTCATCGCGAGTTATCCTACACACCGATTCGATTATGAGTAGGAAATACGCAAGCGAGAATTCACGAGATTCAACGAGATTTATGCATCGTCTCGCTATTTCTTATATCACCATCAACGCCTACACATGATGATGTTATCGTCTGCGGTTAGTTATTTGCCATAAAATTGCCTTTATTTTGTTACATCACACCCCATTTATACCTTTGAAATGAAGCAGTGAATTAACGTCAATATTTGGAAATATTTCTGTAACTTTTTTTGTTCCGATGTTGCATTGTTTTCTTTCTACCTGACCCGTCCGAAAGTTGTCAATTCAATCTGACCACATTATTTTGGAGAAAACATATCTGCAACGCCAACCAATAAAAACAAATTTGCTTTGTCGTTTATTTTGAGAAAAAAGGCTCATTATCGAGGCCAACTGGTCCCGAAAATACTCGGGCAGGACTATTCTATGGAGAATGCATGTTATAGCAAAATCAGTCCGTCCTGAACGGGTTAACGGGCCTGCTGCAGTGCATCGCTTACCATTGTTCTGGTGAGTATCGTCAATTGTGTTTCACCGAAGCAGAAAGTCTTCAAAGGAGAAATTCATGGGATGCTTCAGCGTACGATTACAAAAGCACTTGGCGAAAAGACGATCAACGATATCCCAAATTGACCAATCAGATGCGTACTAAAATATCGGCTGCCTCCGAACGTTGCATTTTTTACAAAATTAAATATACAAAAGGCCAGTTTTTCTTTCTACCTGACCCGTTCGAAGATTAAATTTTAAAACTTTAGACTAATTTTAGTACAAAACATATATTTTTATATAATATATAATTTTTTAGTTGCTTTGTGGGCATCACAAATGTTTTTAAGCCCTTATAAGAAAGCGTAAAGTATGAGTAAAATATGCATTTTAAATTTCAGTTTAGGCATCAATTTCTCCTTTTCACAGATATCTATGAAATCGTGATTATAATGATAATATAAGACAGTATAGTTCTTCTTCTTTCAAATGATATAAAAACCATGCTTCTCAGTGGCAGATTTGCCTCTTAAATAGCGAGACAAAAAATAAATGTCATGAGCTCATGAATATTCATTTTCACGGTTTTCAGCCCCAAAGTACGGATATTATGAATACGTGTACGATAATCTAGAAGGCTTTTCGGGACGGAGCGAATGGGCTGTGGAGGTGTGCTTCAAACGACGCACACTTTCACTATCGATCCTGGAGGTGTGCTCCAAACGACGCACCCAAATTATCGTTTTTAGCATTCGATTTAAAACGTGTTTCTTTTACGTAAAATTGTCATTCAATTTAAAGCGGGAAAATTTTAGTAACCAAAACCTGCACCATTACATTACAAACTAATAGTTATAACTCCACCATGCTCGAAAGGTATACAAAATCACAAATGACTAAGTAAAAAGCCTGTTATCATTTTTTTGAAAAGAGCCGTTTAAACTATTTAAAATTATTTCGTGCTTCGCCCTCTATACCAAAACTCAGCTATTCCTTTAATCACTTTAAATCACATTTTAATGAAGTACAATTTACGAATTTAAAAAAGGACAGTAATAATTTCCTTATATTGCAGTTACATAATGAGTGTATATGGGGGCATAGTGGATTTAAAGTTTGAAATGGGGGCGTACTGAATGAATAATTATGCAACAGGGGTGTAATCATGTATGTAAATCGAGAGCTTATTGCAATGTACATCTTGCACATTTAAACACACTGTATATATGCTCCTTTAATTCAATTGTTTATCAAAGCATTCAAAACCAAAGTATGATAAATGTTTAAATTGTACATATTCTTCCAATAAATATGATAGTTGTTTAAGTTTATACAACTTTATGGTCAGTATGGTGTTTCCTAGCCACATACTGACCACGCCCAACCATCGGCCGGGGGCGGGCCGACAACGATGAGGGTCGATGAATATCCAATCAGAAGTCGATATTATAACGGGCACAGTTGACCCGGCAGCCAATCAGGGAACGGTACCTGGCACGCATCCGTCGATTTCTGAAGGCATAGACCAGCGGATCGAGGAGAGAGTTGGTGTACCCTAGCCACATACTGACCACGCCCAGCCAGTGGGGAGAGTTGATGTGAGAAAAGCAGGAGTGGATGATGCAGTATGGCGCCCAACAGACCACCGTAGTCATGACCAAGAGGATACCTAGGCATGGAGAACAAACATGAACAATAACATGATATAAACTTGAGAACATGCATACCACGACCAGAATTTCATGTGAATAAACAACCATTTTGCATTCTTTACTTTAACGTTATAACATTCGATATCTAGAACCCTTCAGCGAAGTATTGTCTTAATTGTATGCTTACCTGTCATGGCAACCTGTTTGTCCACGCTTAGTTTGTTGAGTCTTGCCAGATCATTGTTTGCCCTCTTCTTCTCATTATTCCAAAAGGACTTGGCTTTGTTGGCCATATTCCCAGTAAATTCCCGAGCAGCATTCTGTCCAGCGTGTTGTTCAGACGTGACGTCTGCAGCATCACCTTCATCCATGACTGCCACCGTTTCAATTGTAAATGGGACGGTCTTGTTAATAGTGGATCGTCGTTTGCTCTCATCGTCTGGTGCATCATTATCTGTTGCTCCGGAAACGATGATGACGGGGCCAGTCATCACTCCGGTGCTAGGCATATCGGATTGCCCAACAGTCGGGACATCTGATGGGTCATCAGTCAAGTTTACTGTTCGGCTGATACGTATGGTTTCCATTGAAATGTTGCCAACGCCACCATGGCCACTATCGGACGTCGTTCCTGCGGTGACGACGCTAAATTTGTTTCCTCTCAGAGCACCGTGATGGGACTTCATCTTAAGCTCCTGGCGACGGATTGTCCACATGACGCTGAAGTAACAGAATGCCATCACAGGGACGGTGATACCGAAGTTGAAGGAGACCATGATGGTGAAATAGAGGCTGGTACCCAAAGCCAGGGAGCAATGGTGGGTGTCCGGGTGGTACCTGAAGCCCGACACGAACTTGAGGAACGGAGGAATAACGATCATGATCGGAAGAGCCCAGCAGAAGACGACGAAGACAATTACACGATGCTTGGTCGGAGGGAAGCGGGTTGACCAGCACACGGTGAGGTAGCGGTCCAAAGAGATTGCCAGAACTGTGGTTAAGTTACCCAACAAGAAGATAGCTGTACTGAATCAATTTATCTGCATGGAGTCGGGGAAAGGCAAAATAAAGAAATGGATTTAATCTTTTTTTTTTGGGATAACCTTACACTATGGCATACTCGTCTTGGGTAAATGAGATTTTCACTTGGTATCATTATTCGCAACGTTGACAGTCCAAATCCAAACCACATCGATCCCGGAAGCACCCCGGTGACAGACCAAGCTGAAACCCACATCAAATGCACAACACCCCCGGTGCCGGGTTCGGTGCCGGGGTGTCACTCTCATACAAACGTGCTGCCCACCCGTGTTCATCAACCTCCGAAATGGACCCTAAATGGCGTATCGCACCTTTTTAAGTGTACACCCCTAAATGGCGTAATGCTTTGGAAACCTACCCTTAATGCCTCTTAATGGCGCAACGTCGAAAACTTATGCATCTGAAAAGGTACCCTTTTTGTAGTTTTGTTTTCTTTCTGAGTGTTGAAAACCATCCCTTTTTTTAAGGAAAACGTCGACAACGCCGTAAAGCTGAAATGATACCCTTTTGATGTTTTTTTTTTTACGAGGGTGCGTAGCCAGTCATGTTGGGAGTGACCCCTCCCCCGGGGTTTGGTGTTGGTTTGAGTTCGACCTGGTGTTGGTTTTGATTCGGTCTGGTATTGTGTCTCAAATCCGAATGTACACTTATTTCGGGTGCGGAATACAGACCGACACATCAGACTGAACATGTCTATTGTTACCCCAAATTAAGGGTCGCTCAGAGTGATTTCGATTTTAATCGAAATCACCCTGAGCGACCCCTGAAAGTGGCCGCTTGGGTCCAGGCCTGGTGTTGTGAGCATTTTATATAGATTACGGATTTTGTTTTCTTCCAATTACTGTTCTACAGAGAATTTTAGCCTGGGGCAATGGTGCATTATCATTACTTGATACAAAAACGAGCTATTAGAATTATTAATTTAAAAAAAGGTTTTTACGCCCACACAATACAATTATTTTATTTTAATAAAGTATTGAAATTAAGTGATTTATATTTAAGTGTATTGGGATATTTATGTATAAATTGTCCAATAATTAACTTCTTGATAGTTTTATGACGATATTTAAAAGTAATAATGATTTTCATACGTACCCCACTCGGAAAAGTGGTTCCTTTCATTTACCACGAACGCGTACACTATTTGCCCCCAAAACAATTTTATTCTCTGGTCCAAAATTTTGGAATGATCTTCCAAAAGAAATTACTACAAGCCCCTCAACGCAAATTAAAAACATTATTATTGATTAAGTACTCGAAATAACTATTGCTCAGTTAGTTTTAATAAATTAATTCAAATATTTAGAGAAACTTATTTTATTTTATATAAACACTTCTGTTATTATGGTTATGGGTGTGGCAACATTTTGCTGAAAAGGGTTGAAAACACTGGAATAGATAAGTTAAGGATACGATTTTCTATACACATATATATACTTCTAAACTCGCCATTTGAAAGTACTTACCGCGCACAAGACTTCGTTGTCCTTGAGTAAAGAGCCGTGATCGTAGCTTGACCAGATGGAGAAGGTCATGCTCGTTATCGTTATACCGAGGTCCATCACGGTCAGATTGAGAATGAGGGCGTTGTGGAAATTCTTCCGAAGGTCCTTATCCGTTACAATCGTCGTCATCGCCATCACGTTGGCAAAGAGCGCGCCGACGAAGATGACCACCAAGGTGATTCCCTCAATGATAGCGACGGCTGACCATGGATCGTGATCGAAGTTCAAGCCACGTTGACCAGTGATGTCGTTAGGTGTTGTACCATTCCTACTCAAGAGGTCAATATTGGCAATCGTCGTCCTAGACGATAGCATTGTCGTCATCGTTGTCGTCATTAATGAAGTGATTCCGTCCATATTCGTCGGGCAAATATGAAATATGTACTGTCTAATTTTATAATCATAGATTCTGTCTGAAAAATTAAACTTTTGCCAACTACTTTCATAGTTCACCAAAACTTATTTAGGAATAAATGTTTTTACAGATGCTACCAAGTTCACCAAATTATGCACTGCGTATCTTTTCTTGGTTGGGAAGATGAACTTACTTGCGTTGAAGTCACATTTTATGTAAAGAATTATGACACTTTGGGAACACTTATATCAAAATATGAAGCAGCTGAAGTGGAGCGATTGGTATAAATAGCAAAACATTTATAGCTTCAATCATTGTAGCTTTTATAACCAAGGATCTGCCAAATTAATCATTTATAGCAACTTATGAAACTCATTATAAACGTGGGCGCATGGGCATATGTTTTCCATTAAGAGCCGTGGGGGCGTGGGTAGGGGCTGGGGCGATTAGTTATTTTCCTTATTACATATATTATATATCATCCCGAGTTTCTTACACGACAAGCAGCAATATAAAAAGATCATTATAGGTCAGTAATCGAATCTGATATGATTAAAAAGAAAGAAAAAGTTGCTTTTGCACAAAGGCGTTTTCGTAACAAGAGGCTCGAGAGGGGGGGGGGGGGGGGGCTGCCCCACCGCCAGAGTTTACCAACTAAAAAATTGGTCATATGTATTTTATTCGGATGTTGCACACGACTAATCATAACTATGTAGCACTTATAATAGCGCTAAATTAACATATATTTATATATATATTTATATATATAAGCGAAAGGTGAACTAATACATACAGCTTTGGTTTCTTCCAATATTTAAATAATGCAAAGAATAATCATAAATGATTGAGAAGGAAGAATAATAGGCGTAGCTTAATAAGCATTGTTCCTCCCTTTAATCCTCCAAATGAAAAAAGGCACTGGTCGAAAAATTGGTCTCCGCCAGGACTCGAACCCGGGTCTCCAGCTTGGAACGCTGACGCCTTAACCACTAGGCCACGGGGACCGTGTGATTGAAGACAGATCCAAATTCAGGTCATTGGCAAGCCAATCTCTCGGCCCTTTGTACTCAATTAATTCATGGGGAGGGAGTTACAAACAATGCAAGCCGCCTGTACTTCAGCTGGATCACAAAGGAGTGATTCAAGTATTAGTTAGAACATATATATATAAGCGAAAGGTGAACTAATACATACAGCTTTGGTTTCTTCCAATATTTAAATAATGCAAAGAATAATCATAAATGATTGAGAAGGAAGAATAATAGGCGTAGCTTAATAAGCATTGTTCCTCCCTTTAATCCTCCAAATGAAAAAAGGCACTGGTCGAAAAATTGGTCTCCGCCAGGACTCGAACCCGGGTCTCCAGCTTGGAACGCTGACGCCTTAACCACTAGGCCACGGGGACCGTGTGATTGAAGACAGATCCAAATTCAGGTCATTGGCAAGCCAATCCCTCGGCCCTTTGTACTCAATTAATTCATGGGGAGGGAGTTACAAACAATGCAAGCCGCCTGTACTTCAGCTGGATCACAAAGGAGTGATTCAAGTATTAGTTAGAACATATATTATTATTCTTCCTTCTCAATCATTTATGATTATTCTTTGCATTATTTAAATATTGGAAGAAACCAAAGCTGTATGTATTAGTTCACCTTTCGCTTATATATATATGTTCTAACTAATACTTGAATCACTCCTTTGTGATCCAGCTGAAGTACAGGCGGCTTGCATTGTTTGTAACTCCCTCCCCATGAATTAATTGAGTACAAAGGGCCGAGAGATTGGCTTGCCAATGACCTGAATTTGGATCTGTCTTCAATCACACGGTCCCCGTGGCCTAGTGGTTAAGGCGTCAGCGTTCCAAGCTGGAGACCCGGGTTCGAGTCCTGGCGGAGACCAATTTTTCGACCAGTGCCTTTTTTCATTTGGAGGATTAAAGGGAGGAACAATGCTTATTAAGCTACGCCTATTATTCTTCCTTCTCAATCATTTATGATTATTCTTTGCATTATTTAAATATTGGAAGAAACCAAAGCTGTATGTATTAGTTCACCTTTCGCTTATATATATATGTTCTAACTAATACTTGAATCACTCCTTTGTGATCCAGCTGAAGTACAGGCGGCTTGCATTGTTTGTAACTCCCTCCCCATGAATTAATTGAGTACAAAGGGCCGAGAGATTGGCTTGCCAATGACCTGAATTTGGATCTGTCTTCAATCACACGGTCCCCGTGGCCTAGTGGTTAAGGCGTCAGCGTTCCAAGCTGGAGACCCGGGTTCGAGTCCTGGCGGAGACCAATTTTTCGACCAGTGCCTTTTTTCATTTGGAGGATTAAAGGGAGGAACAATGCTTATTAAGCTACGCCTATTATTCTTCCTTCTCAATCATTTATGATTATTCTTTGCATTATATTTATATATATATATATAATATTAACGCTGGTCAGTGGATATAAACCATAGATAATTATGATTTTAATGCAGAACATCTCCGGAGAGCATAATGTTTATAAAAATAATAACAAACAACCACGGAGGCGCATCAGGCTAGGTTGGGTAGTACCCCGGGGCAGTACTACCACAACCTATATACCAGGAATCAACCGCTCCTGGGTTTGGCACAGCAGTTGAAATATTATGTCGATGAAAAGCCTTGCTAAAGCCCTGGTCACAACCCACCGTGCGTGTTTTTAGTCCGTACGGTTTTTGGGGAGGCCACGGCCGCCACGTTTTTCTGAAAACGTAGGGAGGGTGTGGCAAAGGCAGGGAGGGAGTACCGGCAACGCACGTCACACGCACGGTGTAAGTACGCGGCCCGCACGCCACGCCTGGCCGTGAGCGGTTGCGTGCATCGTACGTTGCGCACGTGGTAAGTGCGTTGTACGTGCTTACAACGTACGGTCTCCGTGCGGTTGCCACGTTATCGTACGGAGGCCGTACTTACACGTGCTGCTCACGTACGTTGTCCTTACTCACTAAGTGCGTGCAAGTGCGAACAACCTTTTCTGCTCATTATTATACTGCAGAA
This sequence comes from Echinarachnius parma, assembly GCA_037951105.1. Taxonomy (NCBI): domain Eukaryota; kingdom Metazoa; phylum Echinodermata; class Echinoidea; order Clypeasteroida; family Echinarachniidae; genus Echinarachnius; species Echinarachnius parma. The sequence goes on along the minus strand of JBAMJV010010467.1, from coordinate 90,924 downwards.
ATCAGTGCGCACAACGTGCGTTGTAAGTGCGGAGCACGTGCTTACTCGGTACGGTCCACGTGAGTTCTGCGTGCTCATTGGACAGTTGAACTGGGGAAGTGCCGAGTAAGCACGGACCACGCACTTATCACGTGCGCAGCACGCACGTGCGCTCATTGGCTGTAGAACGCAGCGAAAACGCAGCGAACGCAGCGAAAGTTCCTCGTGCACTAAAAGTGCTACGTCGTGTCTGCGTGCTCCCAAATCCGTACTGAGTCGGCACTGAGTCGGTACTCACCACGTACGGATACCCAAATTTTGCCCACGTTTTTGCAAGTAGACAGCACGTACGGGGCACGCACTTGCAAGTACGGCGGGTTGTGACCACCGCTTAAATGACGGATATATGTGCGGCGGTTTGGGAATCGAACCCATGACCTTTACATTGGACGACAGGGCTCGAACCGATGTACATAGTTACAGCCACACTCCCACACACATTCAAGTCTCACTGTTCAAAAGTATCCCTACCCACAACTAGTTCCGTTCGATTAGATGACACAAATATCATCAAAATAATGATGACTAAAATGGCAAAGTACTTTTTTGGACCAGGAAATAAGTATGCCTCGTTATTAGTAGGTTTCTGAACCATTGAGTACAGATTATATCAAATTTATCACCTGGGAATGTGTGAATGGTTGGCGTGTCATGCGTGCTATTTATTGATGCAGTACTCACAATTAATCACAATTTAAGTATGTAGTTATTTATACTCTAGAAAGAGAATGTTTGCTTTGTGTATTGTGTGTTTTATAGCGCCTTGATTAATTAGATAAGTGCACTTTATAAGTATTTATATTATATTACATACAATTATTATTAGTACTATTATTTTTATAACAACAAACTTTTTTAATATAACAATCATTTGAATGCATCACGTGACTTTTCTAAGCCCCACCCTGAATATTCCCCTGAAAAAGCCCCCAGGCCCACCCCCTTTCCCACATCACCAGTACGCTAGTGCATGCAGGCTAATGAACCGATCCGTTTGCGGTCGAGTGTTCACCCATCCAAACAGATATTACTCAGAGCAATTGTTGATTTGATTTTATAGACCAAATTCATGGAAATTTTATTTTTAATGGTTACAAAGTATATAACAGCAAGCATAAATCAATTAAACAAACTTCAAATTACACATTACTCATAATCACCGAGTAAGCTATATTAATGATTTAAACTTAGTCTAATTGATTGTTTTGAATTTAATGTTGATTCAACATTACAGGGGTAGTTTAGTTTTGGTAAGGCTGAACTTAAGTAGCCAAAACCTGCACAGTAACATTATAAACTAATAGTTATAACTCCACCATGCTCGAAAGGTATACAAAATTACAAACGACTAAGTAAAAAGCCTGTTATCATTCAAAAAGAGCCATTGAAACACAAGAGGGCGCTTTTTAAAAAGGCATTGGTTTCAACCATTTTTCATACAAAATTATGCATGTGATGTTTTATTGATATAATGATTAAATAGCGAGATCATCAACAACTATTTAAAAAACGCTTTTGAAAATTTTTGAAAAAGTGCAAGCATTTTTTAATTTTTTTCTAAAAATCATCAAATTATTTGGGCCCCAAATAATTATAAGATCAGATATATTTATTGATATTTCAGCCGTTTTGGGGTCGATTTTGACCAAATAAAGTTTATTCTGCCATTAAAATTGCATGTTCTCTCAAATTCGACACTCAGTTTTTCATTACCTCACAAAAAAATTGTGATCTGCAGCGCCCTCTCTACCAAAACTAAACTACCCCTTTAAATGCAAAACCTGTATAACAACATTATCTCATTAATGACTATATTTATATTTAATGTCAATGTTCATATATAGATAATATAGGCAGAGGCGCCGATTCGTTCGGAAAACAATGCATTGGAGGGGGGGGGGGGGGGGGGCGAGCATTGTTTGTGAACAATGCTCTGCCACCCCCCCCCCCCCCCCCCCCCCCATGCATTGTGTTTTCGGAACGAATCGGCGCGCCTGAATATAGGATTTCTCGGTGCCACACGAATTCATTTTGTGTGCACTCAATTTCGCCGATTTTGTCACCGCAGCTGTATTTTATAGTTCAAATTCTTTTAAAACGTGTTTCTTTTTCGTAAAATTGTCATTCAATTTAAAGCGGGAAAATTCGTGATTACGTAATACCATCTCCCGTGAATTCCGTTGGCGAAATCGAATGCTAATAGCGTGCTTTTTAAATGGAATGCTATAAGTGCTAAATCACTTGAGCGAAGAGGTAAATGAAATGAAGAAAATACAATTTTGAACGACAGATTTGAGCCTTCAGCTTAATTTCTCGAATTTGAATGAAACGCTTATGAATACGAATGAAAAGTTTACGAAATTGGCCGAGAAAACCTATATTAAAGGGCTTTTTGAGTTTTGGTATAGAGAGTACAGTTTTGGTCTAACTGAATTTTAGTAACCAAAACCTGCACCATTACATTACAAACTAATAGTTATAAACCCACCATGCTCGAAAGGTATATACAAAATTACAAATGACTAAGTAAAAAGCCTGTTATCATTATAAAAAAAGAGCCGTTAAAACTCAAGAGGGCGGTATCTCAAAAAACTCATAGGTTTCAACCATTTTTAATTTTTAAAAGGTGCACGTGATGTTTTGATAAAGGAATGATTAAATAGGGAGATCTTCAACAACTATTTAAAAATATTTTTTGTAAATTTTTGAAAAGTGTAAGCATTTTTTAACGGCTGGTTCAAAATTATTGAATTATTGCGGGTTTCCACAATAATTACAAATGGTTATACATTGTATTTAGGGATATTTCAGCCGTTTCTGAACCGATTTTGATCAAATAAAGTTTATTCTGTCATTACAATTGTATGCTCTTTCAAATTTGACACTCAGTTTTTCATTACCTCACACAAAATTATTTCGTGCTTCGCCCTCTATACCAAATCTCAACTATTCCTTTAATCACTTTAAATCACATTTTAATGAAGTACAATTAACGAATTTAAAAAAGGACAGTAATAATGTCCTTATATTAAAGAGAGCGTCTATTGCAGTCACATAATGAGAGTATATGGGGGCATAGTGGATTTAAAGTTTGAAATGGGGGCGTACTGAATGAATAATTATGCAACAGGGATGTAATCATGTATGTAAATCGAGAGCTTATTGCAATGTACATATTGCACATTTAAACATACTTTATATATGCTCCTTCGATTCAATTGTTTATCAAAGCATTCAAAACCAAAGTATGATAAATGTTTCAATTGTACATATTCTTCCAATAAATATGATAGTTGTTTAAGTTTATACAACTCTATGGTCAGTATGGTGTATCCTAGCCACATACTGACCACGCCCAACCATTGGCCGGGGGCGGGCCGACAACGATGGGATCGATGGACATCCAATCAGAGATCGATATTATAACGGGCACAGTTTACCCGGCAGCCAATCAGGGAACGGTACCTGGCGCGCAGGCGTCGATTCATGAATGCATAGACCAGCGGATCGAGGAGAGAGTTCGTGTATGCTAGCCACATACTGACCACGCCCAGCCAGTGGGGAGAGTCGATAGGGATGAAGCAGGAGTGGATGATGAAGTAAGGTGTCCAACAGACCAACGTAGTCAGGACCAAGAGGATACCTGTGTGCGTATGACAACAACAACAACAGCACATTTGTTTTTAAATGGAAAATATGTCTACAAAAGAGGCTGCAATTAATGTCGCGAGATTTAAGAAGACTGAACAATAATATAGATATAGACATAATAACTGCCCATAATCACTAGCTCACTACTTTCGAGCATGTGTTTCAATATGTATTCTTTAAAAAATGAGTGCAGTGATTGAATGGCTAAATAAATGTAATCAGCATGCTTAACCCATTCAAACGTTTGCAACAATATGTGAACAAATAATCTGTGTAGTCTATCTCTTATCACACATGTATCATGTAACTTGAATGAACGAAATTGTTCGTTGTATGGAGTGTCCATTATTCTTCTAGACATCCGTTATAAATGATTAAGGAAAAACAATGATAATTGTTTTTGACCATGTGACTATTTGCTATACATTTTTTAAGCATTGAGTTTTACCTGTCATGGCAATCTGTTTGTCCACACTAAGTTTGTTGAGCCTGTTCAGGACGTTCTTTGCCCCTTTATTTTTATTCCACACTGACTTTGTCGTTTTCTCAGGCTTCCCTGTGCGTTTCTCAGACGCGACGTCTGCAGTATAACTTGCTTCTACGGCTGCCTCAGATACGGTGTCGAATTGGGCGATTACCTCACCATCAGATGGCCGGTTGCTCGCATCATGATCCGACGTGCCGTCTTCCACGTCGAGGGCGATGCGTTTCACCTGGATTTCCCCGATTTTTGTGGATGCAGTGTTGACTGGTGCAGCCCCCTGGTAAATGGATGATTGCGTGATCGCCCCTGTTATCCCAGACCCTATATCAGGCCTAGATTTGCTGGTCATAACACAATCGGATGTACCAATTACATTCGTGCTATCTGACAGGTCATCCCGCGATCGGATACTCACAGTATCCATGGAAATGTTGACAATCCCACTATCTGACGTCGTCCCGGTGTTGAGGGCGCTAGACATATTTCCCTTCAATGAAGCGTGGGACCTCAGCCGGAGCTCCTGGCGACGGATCGTGATGATGACACTAAAGTAGCAGAATACCATAACGGGAACAGTGATGCCGAAGATAAACGTGAACGTGATGATGTAATAAAGGCAGGCTTCCCAGGCAGGGGAGCAGTGGTGAGTGTCCGGGTGGTACTTGAAGTCCGACAAGAACTCGAATGTGGGAGGGATGACGTTGATGATCGGGTACGCCCAGCAGAAGACGACGGGGGCGATAGCGCGACGCTTGGTCGGAGGGAAGCGGGTTGACCAGCACACAGTAAGGTAACGGTCAAGAGCGATAGCCATGATTGTGGTGAAGTTACCGAACGAAAATAAAACTGCACAGAATCCATTAATCTGCATACAGATTCAAATTAAGAAAAGACAACATAAAAGAAAGGAGTGAAATTTTATTTGGCGTTAGTTTGCAGGAAATTTGTTGATCATCGACGTTACCAAACAATAGGTAGCGGATCACAGAGATGACTAAAGTTGTCACAAAGTTATTGTGAACATTCGATCTAATATTTATACATTCAAAGAGGGAAGACTACATTCCGGAGAGTATGAATGGGGTGGGGAAGGGGTGTCATATGTCCCCGAATATTGTGATACAAACATAACAAAAATAACATATAAAAATGGATAATTATTATTGTATTATTATAACAAACGTCAATGGTAAATATTATTTCAAAATAAAGGAATACATAGAGTGTGCCACCAATCAGTCGACCCATGCTACGCTGAATACTGCCCATTTTTGTTCAAGTTATTTTTCTCTCGTATGTTGAACAGTTTTAATCGATCTGTTGGACAAAAAAAGGATAAACCTGTTTAATATACATTTTGAACGGCACACTTCCCATAGCATGGAAACAAAATGATTGGTTTCAAATTAAGTTTCAATATAATTCGTAGAGTCCGAAGCCCGACATTACCCCGATAATTAACAGACCATACTGAAAACGACAGCAAATGGACAACACCTCGAATTCGTTGATTTGGGATAGGTTTATTTTAAGCCCGGCGCAGACAGAGCCGACTCGACCCGATCCGACTGGTTTTCAGCCTGATTAACTCAGTATGCGTTGCCTCAGGACTCCGGTTTTGCCAGTCAAGAGCCAGTCGGAGGTCATTCGAGGCCGATTCGACATGTTGAATCGGCTCTGACTGAGCAAAACTGACTCTTGACTGAAAACCAGTCGGATCGGGTCGAGTCGGCTCTGTCTGCGCCGGGCTTTAGGTTTGCATGGTTTCGATTTGGTGTTGGTTTGGATTTGGTCTGTTTGTATGTCTCAATGCCGAATGTACACTAAATTCGGGCGCGGAATGCAGACCAACACAACACCATACATTTATATTGTTATCCCAAAACTAATATTTGGCCGACATTACCCCGAGCGACCCCGAAATTCCGAGTACGGCCGTCCGAGGGGCATAACGAAAATTGTTTTCTTTTTTGTAACGGGTGCCACAAACATGTTCTCTTCATGAAAAGGGCTAAAACAATGGGCTAACTAAAAAAAAAAAAAAGTGGTACAATTATGTACACACAGGCCCACACAGGACGCAATGATCTAGACATGTTATTTGAAATTACTTACCGCGCACAAGACTTCGTTGTGGATGAGTAGCGAGCCGTGGTCGTAGATTGACCAGATGGAGAGAGTCATACTCGTGATCGTTATACCGAGGTCCATCAAGATCAGGTTGAGGATGAGGACGTTGTGGAGGTTATTCCGCAATTTTTTTCCATCAGAATTGTCGTGATCGCCATCATGTTTGCAAAGAGCGCGCCGACGAAGATGACCCCCAAGGTGATTCCCTCGATGATAGCGACGGCTGACCATGGGTCGTGATCGAAGTAAAAGCCACGTTGACCAGGGATGTCGTTAGGTGTTGTGTCATTGCTGCTCAAGAGGCCAATATTGGCAATCGACGTCCCAGTCGATAGCATTGTCGTCATCGTTGTCGTCATCAATGAAGTGATTCCGTTCATAATCGTCGGACAAATATGAAATATGTCTAATTCTCAAATCATATATTCTGTCTGAAAAAAAAACTTTTGCCAACTAATTTAACTATTTAAGAATAAATCGTTTTACAGATGCTGCAAATTATGCCCTGCGCGTGATATCTTTTCTTGGTTAGGAAGATGAAGTTTCTGGCACTGAAGTCACAGTTTAAGTAAAGAATTATGAAACTTTGGGAACACTTATATTCAAAATATGAAGCAGCTGAACTTGGAACGATTAATTGGTATAAATAGCAAAACATTTATACCTACAATCACAGTTTTTGTGACCATGAATCTGCCAAACAAGATGAATCATATCTACTTCCGCCACATCCGCCTCATCAGCAGCCAAATCCGGCTGCTACCTGCCAGACGCTTTCAAACCAGGCTGTTCACTATCCGATGTACAGTCCGATGACACCCCACCAGTGTACCCCTTACCCTCAATCTTCTCTGGCCCCGCCCTACCAACAGTCACAAACAGCACAACCCCCTTCTCAACACCGCGGGGCTTGGGGGGGGGGGGGGGGCGCCCCCCCCCCCCCCCTCTTCCCCCAAATAAAATTTCAATCATGGCTTATATCTAATTCGATACCAGTGATTGAAAAAAGGGGTATTTCTTTGTTCAACATAACTCAGATTTTACTTCAATGGGAAGTCAAATTTCTTTCCTAAGTATGCACCTGCAGATTGCACAATTTCAAGTAAAACATTGCAAAAGCATTGCAACCTACCATCACACCCTCCCATCACACTTCCCTCGTCTCGGTCGCTTCGCTCTCTGGGGAATTGGCCGTCTTGTCTACGTCTGGAATACTTTATTCATGTATTTTTACCATAAATAATGTGGCATTTGATGCATTGTTTGAACTGTATATGTCACTTTGCGAATATTATATTTGGTTGGGGGATGCATATTTTGTTTTCTTCATGAAACAAACATAACCTCTTTTTCCGGTCGGTAGAATCATGACGCACTTTAATACCCACATTATAGAACAGTTTCAAGTTCCAAAAATGCAAAAGCTCCCTACTGTGCATGTGGGAGGGGGACACCATTGGTGATCATGTAATCCTGTATAAATATATTTGAATACAAAATTATGTGAATAAATAAATAAATACTTATGAAACTCATAATAAACACGGACGCATGGGCATATTTTGCCGTTTAGATTAAGAGCAGTGGGGGTGGGGGCTGTTGTGGTTTTTTTTATTTTCCTCATTACATATATCATCCCGCGTTTTTTACCCAACAAGCAGCAATATAGAAACAATATATTTAATCGAAACAAATATGATTTAACAGAATTTGTTGCTTTAGCACGAAAGCGTTTGTTTCGAACACGAGACTCTAGAGGGGCTGTCCCCCACTGTCATGTTTACCAATTAAATCCGGTCCGGATGTTGTAAACTATATACTACTACCATAATATAATAGCGCTCAAGACAAGGAAGGAAATTTGACTTGACGTGAAGTAGAATCTGAATTATCATGTCTAAAGGAACAACCTTTTTAAATTCCTGGTATCGAATTAGAAATGAGTCATGATTTAATTGTATTATTATTATTATTTTTGTATTTATTATTATTATTATTATTATTATTGTTTTTATTTTTTTTAATTTTAATTTTTTTTTTTTTTTTTTAATTTTATTTGGGGGGAGCAAGAGCCCCCAAGCCCCTCCCCCCCACTCCCCCCCCCCCCCCCACACCCCACCCTCCCACCAGTACGCCAGTACATGCAGGCGAAACAGGGGCCAATTAGAATGAACCGATCCTTTTGCGGTCGAGTGTTCACCCATCCAAACAGGGTTCAAATTATCGCGCAATCCGAGCGGGATCCACTCAGCGAGTGGACAATACGTATCACGCAGAGGTCAATTTGAGATAGTTTGTGTATCCCATGTACACAGAGCAATTGGTTGATTTTATTTTATTGTCCAAATTCATGGAAATTCTTTTTTTTCACAGCAAGCATAAATCAATTAAACAAACTTCAAATTACACATTACTCATAATCACCGAGTAAGTTATATTAATGATTTAAACTTAGTCTAATTGATTGTTTTTAATTTAATGTTGATTCAACATTAAATGCAAAACAATCAACTAAACTTTAAGTTCTAATTGTAGAACAACATATTCTCATTAATGACTATATATTCATATTTAATTTCAATGTTCATAATTATATAGATAATATTAAAGGGATTGTTGAGTTTTGGTCAAACTGAATTTTAGTAACTAAAACCTGCACCATTACATTACAAACTAATAGTTATAACTCCACCATGCACGAAAGGTAAACAAAATTACAAACGACTAAGTACAAAGCCTTTTATTATTTAAAAAAAGTGCCGTTAAAACTCAAGAGGGCGCTCTCTAAAAACTCATTGGTTTCAACCATTTTTTATTTTTAAAAATGTGCATGTGATGTTTTGTTAAAATACTGATTAAATAGAGAGATCATCAACAACTATTTAAAAATATCTTTTGTACATTTTGGATATTTCGGCCGTTTCTGAACCGATTTTGATCGAATAAAGTTTATTCTGTCATTAAAATTGTATGTTCTTTTTAAATTTGTCACTCAGTTTTGTTTTGACCTCACACAAAATTATTTCGTGCAGCGCCCTCTATACCAAAACTCAACTATCCATTGAATCACTTTAAATCACATTTTTATGAAGTACAATTTACGAATCAAAAACAAGTACAGTACTAATTTAAATTCCTTATATTATAGAGAGCGTCTATTGCAGTTACATAATGAGTATGATGAGTGTATATGGGGGCATAGTGGATTTAAAGTGTGAAATGGGGGCGTACTGAATAAATAATTATGCAACAGGGGTGTTATCATGTATGTAAATCGAGAGCTTATTGCAATGTACATCTTGCACATTCAATTGTTTATCAAAGCATTCAAAACCAAAGTATGATACATTTTTCAATTGTACATATTCTTCCAATAAATATGATAGTTGTTTAAGTTTATACAACTCTATGGTCAATATGGTGTATCCTAGCAACATACTGACCACGCCCAACCATCGGCCGGGGGCGGGCCGACAACGATGAGGGTCGATGGATATCCAATCAGAGGTCGATATTATAACGGGCACAGTTGACCCGGCAGCCAATCAGGGAACGGTACCTGGCGCGCAGGCGACGATTCATGAATGCATAGACCAGCGGATCGAGGAGAGAGTTAGTGTATGCTAGCCACATACTGACCACGCCCAGCCAGTGGGGAGAGTCGATAGGAATGAAGCAGGAGTGGATGATGAAGTAAGGTGTCCAACAGACCAACGTAGTCAGGACCAAGAGAATACCTGTGTGCGTATGACAACAACAAAAACATTTGTTTCTTTTATGCATTGAAATATGTCTACAAAAGAGGCAGCAATTAATTATAATGTCGCGAGACGTAAGACTGAACAATAATATAGATGTAGACATAATTGACCGTAGTCTCTAGCTCACTACTTTGGGGCATAGTATGTTTGAATTTGTAATCTTACAACAACGAGTGCAGTACGGTTCTTGAATGGCTAAATCAATGTAATCAGCATGCTTAACCCATTCAAACGTTTGCAACAATATGTGAAAGATAAACTGTGTAGCCTATCCCTTATTATGTAACTTGAATGAACGGAATCGTTATTTATTCTAGACAATTATTATTCTTGACATCCGTTATTAATGATTAAGGAACGATAATTGTTTTGACCCGTGACTATTTGCCTACATACATCTGTTAGTTCTACATTAGTAGACCTATTTACCTGTCATGGCAATCTGTTTGTCGACGCTAAGTTTGTTGAGTCTGTTTAGGACGTTCTTTGCCCGCTTCTTCTTATTCCACACTGACTTTGTCGTCTTCCCAGGCTTCCCTGGGCGTTTCTTAGACGCGACGTCTGCAGTATAACTTGCTTCTACGGCTGTCTCAGATGCGATGTCGAATTGGGCGATTGCGTCACCATGATCAGATGGCCGGTTGCTCGCATCATCCGACGTGCCGTCTTCCACGTCCAGGGCGATGCGTTTTACCGGGGTTTCCCCGATGTTTGTGGATGCAGTGTTGACTGGTGCAGCCCCCTGATCACTGGATGATTGAGTGTCATTTGGTGGTTTGTTTGTGCTTCCAATGATCACCCCTGTTATCCCAGATACCTTACCAGTCCTAAATTTGCTGGTCGTAGCACAATCGGATGTACCAATTACATTCGTGCTATCTGACAGGTCATCCCGCGATCGGATACTCACGGTATCCATGGAAATGTTGACGACACCACTATCTGACGTCGTCCCTGTGGTGAAGGCGCTAGACATATTTCCCTTGTTTCCCTTCAATGGAGCGTGGGACCTCAGCCGGAGCTCCTGGCGACGGATCGTGATGATGACGTTGACGTAGCAGAAGACCATCACGGGGACGGTGACACCGAAGATAAAGGTGAACGTGATGATGTAATACAGGCAGGCTTCCCAGGCAGGGGAGCAGTGGTGAGTGTCCGGGTGGTACTTGAAGTCCGACAAGAACTCGAAGGTGGGAGGGATGACGTTGATGATCGGGTACACCCAGCAGAAGACAACGAGAGCAATGGCGCGGCGCTTGGTCGGAGGGAAGCGGGATGACCAGCACACGGTGAGATAGCGGTCAAGAGCGATGGCCAGTATTGTAGTGAAGTTACCGTACGAGAACATGACTGCACCAAATCCATTAATCTGCATGAGTCATAGGAAACGCAACATAAGCAGTGAAATACTCCGAAAGTCTAAATGTGATATTTCATTTTATTTTCTATCAGTTTGAGGGAAATGGGTTGACCATTAATGATATCATACAATAGTGAGATGTCCAGAATTGTCACGAAGTTACAGGATGCGAACATTCGATATAATTTTAATGGAAGACAACATACGGGAACGTATATGGACGTGGGAGGAGGGGGTCACGTGCCTAAAATAAGTTGACATAGTTTATAAAACAAAAACCTCTATGGTAAATATTCTTAAAAATAAATGAATACATAGAGTGTGTCTCTAAGCAGTGGTACCACACTATGCGACTCGCCCACTTCAAGCTATCTGTTGCATCTGTTGAATGTTATACGGCATATACCCCCATCATCATGGGACCAAAACGACGGGAAATATTTGTTTAATATTTTATTTTTTACCAAGATTAGCCATTTTGGTCAGCGTAGTTTTCGTTCTAGAGCGAATATATTATATTTTATATAACATCCTTTATAAATGTGCATTCCCCGCCCGCCCCCACCCCCCCCCCCCCCCCCCCTCCCACTCAGGTGGTCATCTGTACCGCATGTGCGTTCCCGATTTTTCGGGAAAAGGGGTATATTTTAGGGGCTCAGTTCGGGAAAAAATCCCGAAAAATCGTTGAAATAGGGGGTCTTTTAGCATTTTTTCCCCGAAATATTTTTAATTAGGGTATATAGTTTTCAAATCTTCTCTAATTCACCTCGGCACTCTTCCTTCATTTAGGGGATAATTTTGCTAGCTTCCCTTCCAAAAACCTGTGATAGGGAGGGTAATTTTGCTGGCTTCCCTTCCAAAAGCCCGTGATAGGGGGTCAAAATCCTAACCGATTTCCATCCTTAAAGGGGGTATCTCTGAGATTCTGGAACAAGCATATGTGTATGGTTGACCGCCTGAGTGGGGGGGGGGGGGGGGGGGGGGGGGGCGTGATTCCCCGGCTAAACTGCAATAATTATTAATGTAAAGAATGATAATTGACAATGTGTAGTCATCACTGCTTATTTATATGGCTCTTTATAATTGGGTACGGAGGAGGGGGCACAACCCCCCTCCCGTAGCTATACCACTGGCGATTTCTTTCGGCATGAGAAAAAATACAAACAGTTTTAACATGGGTGCGGCAAAAATGCCCACCTCATTATAGGGTACGTGACAAAAAAAAATTAACAACACTGGAATAAACAAATCTAATTATGAAACAATTATCTAGACACACTATCTCAATTTTTTTTATCATGAAAAATCTAATGAATAAATGCAAACTACGATTATTTACCGTGCACAATGCTTCGTTGTTTACGAGTAGATAGCCGTTGTCATAGATCGACCATATAGACAAACTCATGCTCGTTATCGTCACACCGAGGTCCATCACGGTCAGGTTGAGGATGAGGACGTTGTGGAGGTTATTCCGCAATTCTTTGTCCGTCAGAATCGTCGTCATCGCCATCAGGTTTGCGAGGAGCGCGCCGACGAAGATGACCACGATGGTGATTCCCTCGATGATCGCGACGGCTGACCACGGATCGTGATCGAAGTACAGGCCACGGTGACCAGACATGTCGTTAGGTGTTGTGCCATTGCTGCTTAAGAGGCCAATATTGGCAATCGTTGCCCCAGACGATAGCATTGTCGTCATCAATGAAGTGATTCCGTTCATGTTCGTCGGACAAATTTGAAATATGTTCTGTCTAATTTTCAAATCATAGATTCGAAACTCATTGAAAACAAACTTATTTACGAATAAACCGATTTTACAGATCATGCTACAAAGTTTACCAAATTATGAACTGCGGATCTTTTCTTGGTTAGGAAGATGAAGTTGACATTGACGAAGTCACAGTTTAAGTAAAGAATGATGAATCTTTGGGAACACTTGTATTCAAAATATGAAGCAGCTGAAGAGGAGAGATTGGTATAAATAGCAAAACATTTACAGCAACACAATAATTCACAAAAGCCCCATCACTGTAGTTTTTATGACTATGATTCTGCGAAACAAAATGAATCATATCTACTTATGAAACTCATAATAAACACGGACGCATGGGCGTATTGTGCCGTTAAGATTAGGAGCAGTGGGGGGGGGGGGGGGGGGGGGGGGAGTAATAATATGATTTAACGGAAATTGTTGCTTTTGCACGAAAGCGTTTTTAAAACACGAGACTCGAGAGGGGCTGCTCCACGGGCCATAGTTTACCAATTAAATCTTGGTTATACAGTTACTTTTCCGGATGTTGCAAACGACTAATAATAACCATGAAGCATATAATAGCGTTCAATACAACAGTTGTTCAAGGGCTGCATAAACGGGGATAATATGTTACCCCTTGTCAGTGGGTATAAGCCATCGATATAAACGATGGTATATGCAGAACATTGTGATGAGCGAGTTGAAATCCCCAGAGAGCATACAACTAACGGTCAGCCATAAAGGCGCATTATGCAATATTATATTCCGCATACTAAGAATCTTGCTCTACGATTGGTCAAAAGTTAATCACGTGATGAAACATAGTTTCGCCCATCATTGATGGGAGAAGAAAAGTTCGTTACACTGTGTACTATCTTGGGTGAAAGTGCGTTGCACGATCACTACTATCTTGGTGAAAGTGCGTTGCACTGTGTACTATCTTCAATTATTCGCGCGCAAGTACGCCTACGCGCATTAGTGCGCAGAAAGGTAGCGCGCTGGAGCGCAACGTTTACGTGTGGCTACGCTTAACCCTAAAAAGGCCGGGCTATTTGAGGTCTTCAGCAGGCCGGGGGGGCCATTATGGCCCCCCCCCCCCCCCCCCCCCCTAAAATCTCGGCCGCGGAGCGGCCGATCGCCGTGAAAATTTGCACGCATGATGAGTGAAGTGTATAGAATACAATGGTAATTTAATTTTTGAAAAATTCATTATTTTGCATATTTATGGTAATTTATGCAAATAAGGTAATAAAATTCATATTTTTACCCATAAATCATATATTCTTCATAATTAAACATTGGTTTTCACTACATATATTCTTTAGAGCATTTAGAATAATAATACAACAACAAATTTGGAAGAGCCAGGTTCTTCCTTATGTTTTCTATTGTTTTTTTTATAATTTCTTATGTATTTCTTTGTTTTTTAACTTATGTATTGTATTGTTTTTGTTGTTTATTTTGTTTCTAACTATAATTCAACTATTTTGAACCCCAAAACAAACATATGAAATGTAAACAAGACCAAATAACCAATGATATACCTCTTTTAACGAAAACTGATATTTCCATATGTTTTGTACACAAATCACGAAATTGAGCGATTTTCGGGCTGACATGCATAGACAAAAGGTCACGTGACTTTGTAACGGTAGGTCCGATTTTCAAAATTTTTGTTTTAAAATATGCGCAGGGGGGGGGGGGGGGCCATTATGCCCCCCCCCCCCCCCCCCCCCCCGGCCTTATTAGGGTTAATAGACAATGGTATAAGCGTCTTTCACTTTTAATCATAAATCTTGTTCATGTGCAGAATTGACGAAATTGAAATAAAAGACTCGATCGATTGCTCAATATTCCAAACTTTTTAGCCCTTTGTGTTAGTTATAGGTCGTTTGTGATCAAAATAATTGATGTGGAATATAAAGCAAATAATCCCCTTTTGGTTTCAGGCGATGGCAAACTATCAATTCCTCGGCGATCTGAATGTATACGCTATCTTTCCTACTCCATCAAGATCGCCTCGGAAGTGATAGTTTGTCCCATCACCTTCACCAACGGTTATTATTTGCTTACTACCTCAACCTATCACGTGCCCATTACTTCTGGGTTGGGCACAGCAATAACGATACAGTGCCAAATTGCTAAAGGACGGACACACGTACTGCGGTTGGAGAATCGAACCAACGGCCTTCGCATTAAAAACACAAGGGGTCGAACCGATATACTTACAGGCTCAACACTTCCATAACGACACACATCTTACGGTCCCAAAGCATACTATACCCACAACTAGTTTTGTTCGATCAGATGACATAAGTAACATCTAATGGTCATTACATTGACAGATTAATTACTTTTGTTGGACCAGGAAATAATTATGCCTCGTTATTAGCAGGTTGCAGACCATTAAATTAAAAGTATACCTAATTTATCACTTGTGAATGTCTGTATGGTTGGTATGTCATGTTGGTATAAATGATGCATGCATGCTATTTCTTGATGAGGAGTACTACTGTTGAGATGAGTCACAATAATTATAGTCACAATTAAAGAATAATTATGTAGTTCTTTAATGTAAGTGTAGTTTAACTCCAGAGAGAGAGAGAGGGGGAGAGGGAGAGAGAGAGTGTGTTTGCTTTGTGTATTTTGTGTTTCATAGCACCTTGAGTAATTAGAAAGGTGTGCTTTATACGTATTTATGTTGTATTACATTGTATTATTATGATTACTTTTTATAAAACCGTTTTTAATGTAACAATTAATTTAAGTTTCAAGGAAATGGGGAGTCATCTAGAAGACACTCTTTTAAACATATTATGTATGTTGTGATGGGATGCATTGTTGCACATGCTTATGTTTATGTGTATTAATAATAGTTATAATGAAGTAAAATTCTGAGAAATATTACAGAATAATACCATCGTTAACATAGTAATTAGCATCCATAAAAAGATATTGAATTAACATCACCTAAAAAATGATAAGTCACAACACAATCGTGTCGATTTGCCAGCAAAGTAGTTCTTTATTACCGTCAATGTCGTCCTTCCATTCCACTTATGGAAGAAAGAACATCTCTTTTATACAATGTTGCCACTTGTGTAAAAAAGGGAAAAAACAGTCACGTCACATAATTCATACACAAATCCTTGGTCGTAACAAAAGATTTAACTGGAGAGAAAAAAACAACAACGATTGTTACACTGAACCAATTACACGGAAACAATAATCTTAGAACAATTTGAACACTTGATATGTGTGCGATAAAAGTATGGAAATGAATACATGACCTCTCGTCTATTTTCATTGGATGGCACGTAGGGTAAACTCTCTCAAAAGTTAGGAAATATATCTTTTTTATCCATAGTAAGCTTAGTTTTCTTTATTTATGAACATTGCATAATCATCTCTGATTTTGAGGTCAGCACGATAATGAAGTGTGGAGAATTACTACTGACAAGGAAACCAAAAAGTTCCAACATTTTAATTTTGTTTTCAGTATGGTTATTTTACGACTTTTTATTTCAAAAGAAAGAAAAATGACTCCCAAAATGAAATACAACACAATACAAAAAAATGGCAAGTCCTTATTACAGTCGGTCAAGATTTACATGGAAATTGTAGTAAAAAGGAGCTCTTAAGCACAAAACAATATAAATTAGTGGTGAAATACTATACAGTTTCAAGGTTTCAACCGATTGGCCAATGCATTGATGAAATGAATAAGCTTGTGACAAAGTGAGTACTGACAGCCTTTTACCAGAGTAACAAAAACTCTACTTAAAGTGATCCATTAACTTCAGAAGATTTGTGCAAAAGTAATATTTGAGGGATTTTAAGACTTCAATCATATTTATACGCAAGATTCTGGATGATGTGTGACAGTTTCATTTAAAAGGAACACTGTTTACTTAGTGAAAAAGGGTAAGGGGTACTGCCTATTGATGTTGACTGCTAATGAAAAGTGCTCCTTGAACGCTTTTCATTCAATTATAAATATCTCCCCAATTAGGGAGACATTTGAAAGATCAAAACTCATTTCACTATTCTGTTCCCATAAGCCAAATAACAAAAGAGAAATATGAAAGCTCCAAGTAATGTTGGTTAAATTTGACAGAGTTAATGGATCACTTTCACATCAATATGCATAGTTAAAATGTGACATGTGCAAACTCGGGTGATCAGTCAGGCACAAAGTACAAGTTCAGCAATGAAAATATGTGTACAGTGGAACTTCATTATAGAGAGCTCAGATATAACAAAACCCTATTATAACAAGGTAATGTTGATGGTCCCAGTTCTTTGTTCTTTTACCCTGATATAACAAGATACCAGATAAAAACAAGGTACAATGTAATTTTCATGGTCTCAATAACCTCATTATAACAAGGTTCCACTGTACAAACCTTTTATTTTTAATTTTTAAAGAAACTTACAAATCTTAGTCTACCATTATTTTAATGATGAAAGATTGCACTATTTTCCCTCATTAAAACTCATCCAAAATCATGTTTCATCCTATTGCTGCATTTCCATCCTTCACAAACACTCTTCTAATTTTAACATGTGTTTGTGTCAGTGAGTGCATGTGCAAACTGTGTATAATTTTATGTGATATTAGTAACTACATGTAACTACAGTCAAACCTGTCTATAAAGACCACCCAAGGAAGACACAAAAAGTAGTCTTTATGAGCAGGTGGTCTTTATAGACAGGTTCATTTACATGTAAACCCCTCTCTATGGATACACGATAAGTGGTCTATATAGACAGGTGGTCGCGAGAGCAGGTTTGACTCTAGTTTGTCTCCTCAAGTATCAGTAACAAGACGAGAGTTAAAGGGATAGTTGAGTTCTGGTAAGGAGAGTACAGTTTTAGTGAAACTGAATTTTAGTAACCAAAACCTGCATCATTACATTACAAAATAATAGTTATAACTAGAAAGGAACACAAAATTACAAATGACGTAGTAAAGATCATGTTATCATTCAAAAAGAGCCGTTAAAACGTAAGAGGGCGCTCTCTAAACACTCATCGGTTTCAACCATTTTGAATAAAATATTGTGCATGTGATGCTTTGTTGAAATAGTGATTAGATAGAGAAATAACCAACAACTATTTAAATACCTATTTAGTAACTTTTTGAAAAGAGGAAGCATTTTTTTGAATTTTTAACGGCTGGTTCAAAATTCTCTAATAAACCCGGGGCCCCGGTTTTATTACAAATTGTTATATTTATGGATATTTCAGCCGTTTCTGAACCGATTTTGATCAAACAAAGATGATTTTATTGTTTAAATATTATGCTCTTTCAAATTTTACACTCAGTTTTTCATTACCTCACAAACCAATTAAGTAGTCTAGCGCCCTCTCTACCAAAACTCAACTTTCCCTTTAATTGTTAGTTCTTAATTACTTTCAGTTTAGAATCGAGATTGCAACTTGAGAACTGAGCCTTACAGCAGAGCCCCCAACAAAACAATGACACGCTGAAGACAATGGCCAAATGTGATTATAATGATTGCACTCAAAATTGGCAATGTGTAAGAAAAGGTCACAAGGGACTTTTCCATTGAGTGGACATGGACTATACTCGTGATGACCAATGGTGCATATCCATAGAGTGACTAGTCCACTGCACATGTGGACTGCTGAATACATCATGACCCTGCATGTTTACTGCAGGGCTTGACATTAGCACTGGCCCAGGGGCTACCAAAATGGGCTTTGGGTCAACCAAAATGTTTTCATATCAACATTTTACTTGCCCAAATGGGCAACCAAAATTAAAAGACTTTTTACAATAAGTATTTCTTTGTTGTGGGCCACCAAGTTCCAGTTTTGGGCAAATAATATTTGGTAAGTCTCTATTTTATTTGCCCGACTGGGATACGAAGGCCCATAATTCAGAACGGTAGAACCACACTAGCTGGATTCCATTCTAAATCTTTTTTTAGATGATAAGAGTTAAGTATGCAACAAAAGTTTCTTTTAGTTGCAAACTAGGGTTAACCTATTCGGTAATAAACGTTTACCCCAAACCATAGTCAGTGGCTAAGAAAACTGTGTTGCCTACATAGCCCTAGCTTCTAAAATGGAATTAGAATAGAACTAAGCAAGTGCGGTTTTATGAATATGAGCCCAGGAAGTTTTGTTTCTAGCATTGTATACAGGACTGAAGGCCATTCCAGACTGATGACTGTAAATCTGTAGTGCCTGCATTCTTTAACTCCTTTGAGTGCCAAGCTCACATTTTTGCGAGTTACAATACACACAAATGCCATGGAGCATTAAAATCCCTGGCACGTTAAGAGTTAATGTAGTTAGTGGATGAGGAATCTGTGCATAACTTCAGAATGACATCATAGGTACCAGTCCACTATAACGTTGAAGTGCCAATGGAAAAGTCCCTACTGTTTTGAGGTGGATTAGTGAACAACAAAAGTTCTACAAAGAACAAATAGAATGCAGCATGGAATCGAGAGCCAAGGTTCCTTCACCACTGCTGGTTTTGCTCTCTTTCACTCCTTTCAAAATAATAAAAAAGGACAATTATCTTTATAACAAGATAATTTTACCACATTATACCTCCAAACCAGTTCATCATTTGGTAGCTTTGCAGCTCATTTTGAGGTCACATTACAAGCAACTCTGGTTGTAAATAACATACTTTCATAAGTGTGCAGGTTCGAACTGTACCTGATAACCAAGGTTAACCTAGATACATGGTGCTTTATAGATGCTATATATTAGTATTACTTTTTAAAGTTGCAATTAGTGCCACTGTTGCATTAAGCTGTTTTCTTTTAGTTGAATATGAGAGCACATAACTTTTACTGACTTTTAGAGTAATGGTTGAGAATCTAAGTATCACTGAGTACTTACTTACTTCACAATAATATCTGGTTAAGTTTGTGTTCATTCCATCATGTATGATACTTTCCATTGAATTGTTGTGACAATATAGGCCAATACCGAGTGATTTCACGGTAATTTCTAGTAAAGTGTGAGTTTGAGAGTAAACATACTTTCTGAGAGCAACACCTATTGCTTGAGCACAGAATTCCCAACATTTGTGGTCCATTTTCCAATGAAAATATGGATATTAATTATTCATAATTGTAATTTCTTAATCAAATCTATTATTTCAATAATAATAATAATATTATAAATAAATATAATAATAATATATAATACTATTTTTTGTTAAGATTTGGGAATTGTTACAACTTGATCTGGATAAAAAATGTTTAAGAAACTCACGCTCCATCTTAAATAATTGTTCAATTACATGAGTACAATCAAGGGTATTCCTCAGCAAGCATGTATTTTACTTAACCTAGCACTGAATTATGATAGAAGTGAATTTTGTCAGTTGGAAATAAAGTTCATCAAGGTCAATCTGATCTGCACTTACTGACATCCATACAAAAAACAGAAAAAAGGAACAAAAAGAGCAACATCTGACAAAAACAAGTTAGGACAGATTACATTCGGACTGTGCACATCACATGTGATAAAGTAATTGGGGAGGTGCTTTCAGATAAATGACTGACATATTCAATATGATAGCTCTATTTAGTAAGAAGTAGGGTTCACTGCGTTTTAACAGACAAGCATAATGCCCAAGCACCATTTTTCAAATATAAAAACAAACAAATAGATTGGGCGCAAACGACAGCTGGAATAGGATTGGAGTTGTAACCCGTTTCACAAATGACATGTATTTTAACAGTTTATAGCCGTATGGTCCACAACCAGTATGTCTCTTTTGTCTTTTTTGTCTCTTTTGTCTCTTTTGTCTTTTTTGTCTCTTTTGTCTAATCACACTTGGTCTACACACAGTGTGTCTAATGTTTGTGTGGTCCATGGATCATAATTCTGTCAATTACCAATTGGTCTCAAAAGTGAAGTAATACAAAAACTGTAACTGGAAATGCAATGAAATACCAATTACGCCTAATGAATAGTCCATGTAGCTGTAAGATAAAATAGATCATAGACCAAAGTAAATATGGACAAAACGATTGTAAAGGTTTAAATGTATTTAACCAAAATAGACTAACCAAGTTAAGCCAAATTGTATAAGACAAACCAAGTAGACAAACTAGCTGTAAACCATATGACAAGTTACCATTTTGTTTAGTGCAAGGTAAAAAAGATCACATAAAGTGCTACATGGTAAAAAAAAAAAATGTGCACTTCCGTATTATTATATGAATCAATGGTTATTTGTCAGGGACTCGAACAATTCATGAAAGTCTCCAGTCTTCTATGCAATAAGCCATTAGTAGAAGCAAATGCCATCACATTTGGGGAATTCCAAGCTAAACTACACAACACTACTATGAACTTGCCTGTTGTCATTTAAAGTGATCCATCAACTTTGTGAAATTCAACCCAAATCACTTGGAGCTTTCACACTTCCCTTGTACCTTGTTGTTTGGCTTATGGTAAAGAGAAAAATGAAATGGGTTTTGATTTTCAAATGTCTCCCTTATTGTGGAGATATTTCAGATTGAATTTAAAAGCGTTTTGGAATGCTTTTCGATCGTAGTCGAGAGTATTCAAATTTGGATACTCAATAGTATCTGAATTCGGCTACATTAACATGCTAACGATCGGGATAAAATCTAACATCAATGTTCTTTTTTTTTCAATAGGTAAACACTGTATTGTTCTTTTTCTATGAAAATAGCACACGTTTTTCAAAAGAATTTTAAAATAAAAATTGGTATTTGATTGAAGACTCAAATATCCCTTTTGGAAAAAACTGATAAAGTTAATGGATCACTTTAATCTTAGCTAACATGTGTTAACATATCATCAATAACAATTTCAGTAGTTTTGATATTAGGTATCAGATGACAAAAGGCAACTTCATGGAAACACCAAAAATTGCTCGATAGTTTGCTTGGAATTGTCTGATTTCCGTAACAATAACACTACCCAGTGAGGATCATAACCAATGGGTTAGGGACTATGGCTCTATAGCATTCAATAATAAAATAAGCAATAATAATAATGACAATAAACAATGATTTACCCAGCGGGTAGAGACAATCACCGCTCTCCCAGTGGGACCCCAAAATTGCAGCATTGATAAACTTACTATCACAAGTCTTGCCTATGCATCAACAACTGAATTATATTATAATGATTGTCTTACTGTGGGACAAAAAATGAAACTTGACCGCATTTGTTAGTGTATAAGGGAACTTCAGCTTCAGAGTTCAACCAAAGACACCAGCTGCATCATGCAAATATATGTGAATAATTTTTCTGAAAAAACAAAGATGTGACGTAATCCAAATGGCAACCATAGAATCTGTTTGAAATCCACAATATGTTTGAGAGAAATAGGAAGAGGAAAAAGAGAGAAGGGGGCAACTTACGTGAGCAAAGATAATGACGTACAGTGCGTGGCTTAACTTTTTTTTGAAAAAAAGTTCTTATTTTTTAATCATTTTTTTCCATATCCATGTAAAATTATGCCAAGATATAGATAACAAGCCTGGAATCAAACTCCAAGACTGTTGTGATACATAACGTCTTCCGTTTTCCCATTGCTCATTTCTGTTCATCAATAAAACTGTACAACATGACTCGAGACACACAAAACAAATAGGATCACAAGAGGACGAGCGTAAGAGTTCCTTTGAATGAAACGGAGAAGAAGAGGAGGGAATTTCAAGCGCTTCCTCTTCGCAATAAGAGTCTTTTTCTTTTATCGCAGAGATTAAAAAGTGTTTTTTTTTCCCTCATCTCTGTGTGTCGCTGAGATGAAAGGGTTGCTTCCTGAGCATGATTCAACCATGGCAGGCAGGCGTTCCCCCTGATCACGACTCTAAGTCAGCGCTTCCTCGTTTCAGAGCTCCCGGTCCTCCAGGTATCTGTACTCAAACGTGAATCCCTCCTTCTTCCTCTGACCCCACTTCTCGTAGTCAAAGTAGATGTATGTACCCTGAGGTGCAAACAAAATGCAAGAGAAAGAAAACAAAGTGAATGTTTGAAATTGAAAATTTCCTCAGATTGTTCTATGTTGCAGATTATGTGCCCTAGGGTCCAAAGAAATAAGAGAAAAGAAAGTGAATTCTTGAAAATGTCCTAAGATGTTGAAGATTGGGGAACCATTATCCTTTGTTTATCTTTGGACAAAAATATTCTGCACTTAGAATACTTGCAGTTCACATGCTCTCAGCCTACATTAAATAACATCTGATAAGTGCCATTCATTTATCATAATTACCAACTACCATGAGGATTGAAAAGAGCTACCAATAAAGGGCTTTTCATTGCTCGGCCGGTCTAGCGATCTCTAGATCAACATTCAATTCCTGCAATGTAAAATGTGTTGTCTGCTCTGCTTTTTATGTAATGAATTTGTATTTAGTCTGTTTCATTTGTGTTTAGAATTAAAGCACTATAATATCTATGCTGTTCTCTTCGCATAAATGCTATAGACGGTTGCTCTACTAATTTCTACAAGATAGAAATTAACATTATTTGAAAGGTAGAATCAGTATAACTTTGACATTTTTGCAAGGGCTAAAGTTTGTGCTGGATCTTACCTGCTCGTACTCCTCTGTGATTGTTTTTGGCTCCTCGTGCCTCTGGAACCACATCATGTACTTGGTGTGGAATCTCCACGACTGCCTCTTCAGGGCCTTGGCTGCAAGGTACTGTGCTTTGGTTCCCTACAAATAATATTAAGAGAAAGCCGCATTAGAAATACTGCTTATCCAATTTGCTTTGCTATTAGAGTAATAGCACCTGGTCTTTTTGGAGAATGTACTTTACTTGGTGTGGAGTATCCATAAACTTCAAGGCCTTTGCTGCAAGGAATTGTGCTTTGGTTCTCTTTGAACAATATCATTAGAAATGAACAACAAACAGAAGCAATATTGGAAAAACTGCAACAACATAATTTATAGAAAGAATTTAAATTTGCTTCTCTTGGAATAAAATGAGCACTGAAACACAACTTAGTTACTTAAGTTGACTTCATATTTACAATCTTATCTACTTTAAAATGTTGATGTTTAAATATGTCAGAACATCCGGTATCGAGAACTACAATTGAGAAAAAGACTTCACATGATGCCTCATGACTCCAAACTTCTTGTGAATACATAGATTCAAAGATTTGATTTCATATAGAGGAAGAGTGAGGTAACTTTTCATTTTCTGCTCTCCTACATAAACGTGTAACTTTTTTTTAATTGTGTTTTCATTTAAAAGGGTCTAGTAAAATTATCAAAATCCACAAAACTTACTTAGAAGTCAAGTTCTTGCATACCTTGTTTCATTTGTATCACTAATAGATGCATGGAATGGGTTTTGCTTTTCCAAATTTCTCTCTTGTTATGACATTCATTTAACCATGGAATTTTCCCACATCACTCAGTGGATATATCAGATTACAGATATACACATTTTATCAACCCTTCCTCAATACAAAAATACTAGATAACATTAATTGAATTTGTTAAGAATCAAAACGTACCTCCTGATAATAGAAGATAAAAAACAGTGTCTCCGTAGAAAGCCTCATGAAGAACTCCAGCGTGCCCATCCGATGCGGCATCAGTTGGCAATGGTAGGGGGGCGTTGGACACGGATTCCTTGGCAGGTAGTTCCTGCAAAATAAAAGGAATATTTTCTTATTACAGGAAGTCCAGAGAAGTAGTCAGTGGAGTAGCTAATGGGGGTGGGGTACGTGTAATAGACCGCTTCTGTAATGTATGCAAATAATATGCGTATGACGTAAGACTCTCTGTTGGCAAGCTGAACAATAGTAACTAGGTCCGGCAAGCTAGGTTTGCCGGAGCTTGCCGGACATAGTTACTATTGTTAAGCTTGCCAACGGGGAGTCTGACGTCCTACGCATAATATTTGCATACATTACAGAAGCGGTCTATTCAATGGCGATGCATTACATTATGTGTGGGTTAAAGAAGGAACTCGGCTATGTGTGCGTACGTGCAGGTGATGCAGGTTGTGATTGTACGGCGTTGGACACGGATTCCTTGGCAGGTAGTTCCCACAAAAATAAAAACAGAACTTATTTTGTTAGTAACATATCTTGCCCGACTACATCAGAAGTATGTGAGGTTCTGATAAATGCAAGACAACATTTTGTGATATTCCCCTGTAGGGAAAGTGTATGATTTCAAAAAAGTTTCAGCATGCCCACTCAATGTGGTATCAGTTGCTCACATGTTTTATAGTTTTGTACTAAAAGATAAAATGCCTTTTCATCTTACCTTAGCCTCTTTGAGTCTGATAGTAGTAACAGATTATATAAGGTCTTCTCCATCAAACTAAGCTGTAGCATTGACACTTTTCTGACAACCTCTTACACATAATTATTACTGAACATGTTTTTATAGTTTTGTACTGAAAAATAACCTTATTTTCATCTTACCTAAACCTCTCTGAGTCTGAGGGTAGTAACAGATGCTGAAACGTGCTCTCCAACTAAACTAAGCTGCGGCATTTGCACTTTAGGAGCCAACTAACCCCCTTTTTTTATTGTATTACTTCAAACATAGTGAAACTGACCTGACATTTTTTTGTTGTATCTTACCTTAGCCTCTCTGAGTCTGAGGGTAGTGGCAGATGTAGATGGGTGCTCTCCATCACACTAAGCTGCAGCATCTGCTCCTTGGAGAGGATGACGGGCCCCAGGGGCGCCACGCCCAGTAACGGCGGGATGGTTGTCTCTTGCAGCTGGGGGGTGTTATTGGACTGGGATACATTCTGCCCTTGGTTCTCACTCCTGGAAGTACTGTTGTAGACTGCTACAAAATCAAATACAAAACCGGACGATTAATAATGATAATTATAATAGTAATAATAATGGTGGCTACTTATACAGGTTGCCCAACAAAACGGAACGGGGCACTTTCCAAAATATAGTAACAAAATGATTATGTCCATCAGATAGAGTGTCCTTTCCAATGAAAAAAGATACCAAGAAAGGTAATTTTGGATGAGTACTTTTTTTTGTAGGACGTCGTAAGTGAGACCATGTCAGGTTCCCATTTTTGTCATTTTTTACCCAGTAACTGCCTGATAAATCGCACTTCCTGCCCGTAATAGCATCGAACTAGTATGCCCATTCTCTCGGCACACAGCTGAATGCACAATAACAATGGCGCACATATTGCTCGTTGTTCGATGACATGACGGGCAGTAAGTGCGATTTATCAAGCACTGCCTTGGCAAAAATTGACAAAAAAGGGAACCTGACATGGTGTCATTCACAGCGCCCTAATACAAAAACTACATGGCCAAATTGACTGTTCTTGGTATCGTTTTTCATTTGAAAAGACACCCTATCCGATGGACATAATCATTTTGTTACTATATTTTGAGAAGTGCCCCATTCCGTTTTGGGGGGGGGGGGGGGCCACCCTGTATAGTGCATGTTCCATCTTTTGACATAGAGCAGGAGACAACATTACTTCCCCATGTTAAACTTGGCAAGTTATTTTAGCGAGGAAAGTCGTCTCTTGCAGCTGGTGGGTGTTATTGGACTGGGATACATTCTGCCCTTGGTTCTCACTCCTGGAAGTACTGTTGTAGACTGCTACAAAAAGCAACGGAATATAGGAAAACAAACATAATTTACGTATGTACCATATTTGCTTGTTTTGACTTTGATTATTGTCAATAATCTTTACTACCATGTGGAAAAAGACTGCTGATGTTGAAACATAGATGTTTATGAGCTCATCCCCAAGCAAAAGCTTAGCAAAAACAACTGTTTACTCTATTGCATACGGCCTATTGTGTAAATTTTCTCCTTAAATCAAAGAATATATAACTAGGTACCTACCCATGTTTTCTGAAATGAGATCAGAGTTGAAGTTCTCCAGGCCTGAGCTCATGACTACTTTCTGCGCCATTGTTTTCAGCGTTGACATGGAGCTGATGTCTTCCTGCTGAGGATAATAACAAATGCAAATTTATACTTTCCAATAAAAATGTTGCATACAATATTCTAATTGGTTGCTATATATTATTTACATATTTTCATTATAGTAAAACCTCATTATAATGAGCAACTTGGGTCCAATGCATTTATGCATATCAGATACCTAATATTGTATCAGGGCTTAAAAACAATACAAAACATAACCCGGACCTGTGAAATAACCTTGCTATATCAAGTACCACGTTATAACAGAGCTCATTACAAAGAGGTTCCACTGTATTAGTTATTTCCCATGTTTGAATAATTTATACAAAAACGCTGCATCACTTCGGTGAAACCTCCCACATATCCCTTAGTTGATTTCTTATCCTTCTAATAAGTTTCAGGTCTATAATAGCTTGTGACCATCACAAGCATTTAAAACGGTTTCAGGGACAAACAACAAAACACAAGGGCTTTCTAGCTTTCAGTTGGTAGAGCACCGGTCTCGCTTTGAATCCCGATAAAGCCTAATTTTAAACCCCAAAATAATGTGATTACTATACACTGCCTTACTTCTTTGTTTTCTGGACTGATGGGTCCGTTCACCAGAACATCCGAACTCTTCGTCAGCATGGCCGAGCTCGTTGCCAGCGCTGCAGCTACTGCGTTGGAGTCCAACGACGTCGACATCGACATTGACATCGACGACGATGACGTGGGAATGGCCTGGGACATGAAGGGCATTGTTGAAGTGGTGGATGATGAGGGTTGGGTGCTGGTGTGCGTGAAAGGGCTGCTGAGACTGAGAGAAGTTGTGCTACTGGTTGATAGGTTGGCCACGCTGCTGGTGATGTGGTCCACAGAGTTCTCCATTGAGGACATGGATGACATACTGAATGTTGCTCCTCCTGTAGAGATTACTGAAGAAAATTACTGTGAGAGGAACCTTGTTCGACCAATCAGAAAGTCCTTCTTAGGACAACCTATCTTCTAAGAAAGAATTTCTATATGGTGTACCCATAACCTCTTCAAGTTATTCTTCACCATGTTTGAAACATTCAAAGATTACAACATTAACATTAATAACTCAATTGTGATTGAACCTTGTAAATACCAATTATCATCTATTATTTATATGGTTGAATAAAATGGAAAAAATTAAATGAAATGTATAACATTGAAATACAGTTTAAGAAGTATTAACATTTTGTAATCATGACATTAGAAACACACTTAGAGGTGGCATAGTCCTATTACATTCATTTTCGTCATCATCATCACCACCACCACCACAATAAACATAATCATCACCATCAGTGATCACCACCACTACCACTATTACCATCACCATCCTCATCATCATCATCATCATCACCATCATCATCATTAACATCGGCTCACCTTGGTATGGGCCATTCATATCTGGTCTGGGCTGCTGGGTGTTGTTCTGTTGAGAAGACACAGGTGTAGGTGGCTGTGCTGCCGCCAGTCTGCTTGTAGCATGCGTACCTGAATACAAACAAGCACAATGACAATGAGTATGGGGACAGCAATTTGAGAATGGTCCCAAAATGAAATGAATTATTTTTACGCTCACTCTGTGTATTACTGTGTCCCAAAATTAAATTAAAGTGATCCATTAACTTTGTCAAATTCAACCAAATTAATTGGAGCTTCCTGCTTTCTCTTGTACCTTCTCGTTTGGCTTAAAGGCTGTGTAACACATTTGCAAACACCGCGGATCTTTTTCAAAATGTGCATGTAGCTAGGGAATGATGTTAATAAAATGTGTGAGAAATATAAACTCAATTGAACCCTTACTTCTTCAATAAATGAATTTAATATTTTTGTCTGTTTTACTTAGGAAAAAATATAGCTTGAGGTAACTCAGCCTCTGGATAATTCGGCACTTGATTAGTCGATACTAATACGACATACGCTGGTTACACAGTGACACATAACAATACACTGTAAAGATTTTCCCAGGTCTTTTATATATGCCTGGTATAATGTTAGGTTCAGGGGACACTACATTGCACATTGAAAGTAGGTTGAATAGGGAGTAACATGGAGTGGGTTAAGTTATCAAGTCAGTTGTTAGAAGTTTGGAACTTATGCACATTTTATTGAGTGAACATTGTAGTGTAGAATGTGTGTAGGCTAATGATATAACAATAGGAGGTATGTGTAGAATAGTGCTAAAGTATGGTAGGCAAGCTATAGAAAGTGACCAGGTACAATAGTTGTTTTGTAGCTCAGCAACTAGGGTAGTGAGAGCCTTTGTTCCATGCATCCTTGCACGTGTGTGTTTGAAGTCAATGCATTGCCATTGCAGTCGGTCACATTTTACAAACTATGGATCTAACAAACTTCATTCAGAACAACCCAACACTGATAATATAACATGATTAAAGTCTCAAATGTCACTTTTGGAGAAATATTATGAAGATAATGGATGACTTTTAATTGTTGTTGCACTCACTCTGTGGATTACTGTGTGTTTGTCCTCCTGCCGCCACAGCGTACGCTGGTCCTGATGGGGGTTGTGCTATCGTGTGTTGCGTTGTTGACGTAGGAGCACTGTCAAAATCAAATGCAGTGGACTTTGAAAGAACACTGAGGTGGAAAGAAATCTTGTTATAACTTTTTTCACATTTTATATTTTTTATTATTTATAACATGTTTTGAAAGTAAATGATAAATTAATGTTTACTGTGACAGTCCTAATAAATTTGTTATCATGGACAACAAGTGTAACAAAAGAAATTTTTAGAAGTGATTGCAAACTTTTCTAATGATATTCTTGCGCGATGAACAGAAATATCAATGTAAAAATGTGAAACTTAACTTTTGTTAATGTTAAAGTGATAATCATAAAAAAAGTATTTTGCTGATTGCAAAATTAGTTTCACTTACAATGATTTAACATTTCCCATTTTTTCAAAAACTGCAATTTCTTTTATGAACTTCTTTTAAAAGGCCATGGATATTGCTTTCATTTAAAGGGATGCCTGTAAAGTGTCTGTCTAACTCCACGAAAATTACTTGGAGCTTCCTCATTTCTCTTCTACCGTGTTGTTTAGCTTATGGTAAGAAAAAAATAAAATAGGGTTAGATTTTTTCAAATGCCCCTTTAGTATGACGATATCTATCATTCAGCTCAAGAGCGTTAATGAACGGTCATAAACCTCATAAACGTCATACAGTAATTCGTTGTAAAAGCTGACGCATATTTTCGCTCTTTTAACCAGGAAAGCAGTGTTCTTTTCAATGAAAATTTCACACATCATTCAGACATATCTTACAATGATTTTGGTACAGGATTGAAGTCTCAAATATCATTTTGGGCAATATCTGACACTTTACAGGTGCACCTTTAATCCACCCTTTGGAAAAGTTTTGAATACCAAAATGCCCACATGGCATACACACCTGTTTGCTTTGCTAAGGCTACTTTTGGTTGTCAAAGACGACGATGATGACGACGACGATAAGTTTCCAAAATTTGATGAAGCTGTGTTTGTGGCCGATGTCCCCGAGGAGGATACCCTTGTTATCGATGGTCTGCTGGTTGGGGTGCTGCCTGGAGTACTCCCTAGAACACGATCAGGTGAAAAGAGCATTTCTACAGGATTTAATAAGGATTTAGGGACCATGAAAATGACCATGTTATATCAAGTAAAATAAAAAATAGTACAATCAGGTGAAAAGAATTTTTTTTACGGAGGATTTTATCCGGGGAGACGGGCTCCAAAATACAGTGGAACCTCATAATAATGAGTATCTATAGACCATGAAAATCACAATGCTATATAGTTTTAAAACGTAAGTGCTCCCTGGATTACGATCAGGTGAAAAGAGCATTATTACGAAGGATTTTACCCGTGGAGATGGGCTTCAAGATACATTGGAACCTCATCATTACAAAGAGCTTGGGACCATATCAGTCAGCTTGTTATATCACTATTGCAAAATACACAATGCTGTGTATTTTTTGCCTTGTGGCCAAGTCAGGCAAGAAAAAAACAAGACAAAAAAAACAAGAGTGTGTTAAGATCGTGGAATGTAAGTGAAATCTCAGCACAGTGGTTATTACAACATGAAACGTTTGGCTAGCATTTCCACATTTGATTGGTTATTAGGTTCAGAATTTGCCATCAAAATCTGTTCTTATACTATTTTGAATGTTAGAAGTAAAACTGTTGGCTTGTGTCCCACGAAAGTAAAAACAAGATTGTTCAAATTCTAGAGCCCCGAAACCTGAATCTTGTGGCCCCAAACAAAGAAAAACATAAAATATTGATATGGTTGCCTGCTATGGCCAGTGGAATTTAGGATCAATACAATTTGGTTGCCCAAAGCTCATTTTTTAGTTGCCCCAGGCTAGTGGGCCTGTGCTTTTTTTTTTTTCGAGAACTGTGATACATATTACTCATTTAAATGCAATAACAATTGTTGTGGACATTAGCAAGACAACTCACTTCTAAAAACAGATACTTTGTACAACTAACATGTTGAGCATTATGAAATTGATATTACGTCATTTAAGTTCTAAGACAATGTTTTCTTACCTGAACTCTTTCTTGGAGATGAAGATGTTGGTGATGATGATGAATGCTTTGATAAACAAAAAACAAAGAGGAACACAATATGAAAATAAAGTACACACATATTATTGGGTTTATTGCAAAATGTGAGAAAGATTGGTATGAAATTAAGATTACTTGCTTCAACTGTAGCATCATTCTATGAATCAGTTAAGAGAGAAATCGAATTTTGTATTTATTTATGTTTCAAATTATCAAACATTAGCTCTTTTAGCTCAAATTCTCAGTAAATTGACAATGCATCTAAATATTAAAAAACAGACTCGTACCATCATACACGGTCTTTGTTATAGTCTTCCATCTGTACATAGGATTTCTCGTGTGAGGAAAGCAAATATTTTTTTTTTGTACATTGATTCCTTTGTCGTCAAATTTTTTATTTTCCAAATTAGGAAAATGCCTATTTCCATCATCACGATCTAACATACATATTCCACGGATTCTATTCTTCTGTGAGGAAGGCAAATGTCTATTTTTGTTATTGAATATATATTTATATTACGATTTTTCAAATGGAGAGTAAATTTGAATGTGAACAATTCATGTTTAAATATAAAATTGTGACTTACATCATCCACCGATTTTGTTCTCGTCTTCTTCTCATCTTCCGTCTTATCTTTGGAATGGTTGGATGAGGAAGGCAAACTAGTGCTGACAATGGGGGAACCGCTCATGGGGGTGTCGCTACTCAAATGGTTCTCGTCGTCTGGTGATGTCGCCAAGAGTGCTGCTTCTGGTAGATGGTAAAGAAGCAAAGACCGATTCAGTCTTCCAACTACAGACTTGTAACTTAATTTTAAGAATGAAACTGTAATACACTGTATGTTCTCATTATTACTAGAATTATTCAAATTACTTTTGTCTTTTTTTAGAGAACAAATATTTTGATTTCGTTAAAGCAAATAAACATTGTTGCCCACAATTTCATATAAGATCACTATATCGTATACGTAATATACGTAACATAATTTGATATGTTTGAGGGAATGAAATGGAAATGAAAAATATATAACTATCCCTACCGTCCAAATCGTCAAGATCTAGCTCATCATAAATGAACTCGTTCTCCTCAAAGTCTGGCTCTTGTGAGAAGTCAATGTAGTACTCTACATCGTCTTGGACCTTCTTGATCTGAGGAAAGAATAAACAAGAGAAACATAGTTAAGCTATTAAGGACTGGTTCGAAAAATACTTGGACAGACGTCTATAAAAATCCCAAAATCAAATTCTCCTTGAAGGGTTAAACAAGCTAAAAACTTCATTTTGTAGATAGAAAATGTTCTTAACCCGTCCAAAACAATTTTAAGTGGTCTAAAATGAATTTTCCATAGACTGCTGTCCGAATATTTCGGTTAAAAGATGCTCAGTATAACTTACATTAGGACTCACTGCATTTTACTCCCAAAAAAAGAGCTCAGGACTGAAAATGAAGAGAGCCCCCCCCCCCCCCCCCCCCCGGAAAAAAATCTTATGTACTGTAAATTATGTAATGCAATTGTGGTTAGAATGATAAATCAAACACAGCCTACACAGGTAGCTCTGGAAAGTAGCACTCAAACAACATTTTAGTTTTTCCCTGGTGCACACGATAACAAAGTATTGATGTAAAAAGAAACATCCAGGTACATACCTAAAATGTAAGCAGTCCTGAGTAAGCTCTGTCAGTATGTGTTTATCACATTGCCAATTGTCCTTATAATCCTCCTTTCCACCTGGATTTACAGGGGCTTGCCCTAGATATGCAGAGTTATGCATTGTCTGCCAACTCATGAATAGTTGCTTTGGACTGTATTTCAATGAACAGATCATCAGGGTCAACCAGATGGCCGGGCGGGCAGACAATAACCATTGTGTGATACACACTTGCGTACACACTCATTAACTTGCACACAGCTTTTCAAATTTTTACAGAAGTTGTTGTTTTTTTTACCAATTTTTAAAAATCTACTTTTGGAAATATTAATCGTGTGAAATTGAGAATTAATTATGCAACAAGACCACACCAAACACAAATTAACACTTTTCCGCTATCTTCTGATCAATATGGATAGAATCCATGTCATACATGTATGTCAAAAGTGCCAAGAGTTTTAACACCCAGTACAGTACTAGTAGTATCACTTGAGAATCAAGCTTACCTGATCGACCTCTATGGTGCTATTATCCAGCATTCTCATTAATGTTTCAAGTTGCCTGATATGAAACCTGTGCTTTTCTAACCACACTTGCAGTTCATCTAATCTGTCTTGTTTCTGGAAAAATGAGAATAAGAGAAGATATAATTAGCACAAAAATCAATGTACTTGTGAATTAGAGGAATACAAATAAACATGTCTATGGTGGATATAAATACTAAGCCTTAAATGCAACTCTTCATAAAAATTGTTCCTGGTTCCTCTCATGTTTGATGAGTAACTTATCTCACAAACAGATTTTGTTACATTGTATTAGGTGAAACATTATGGGGAGTACTAACAAAACATCTCATTGTATTGAACTGTTAGTTGATTATTTTGTTTCATGTTATTTCTTAATTGGTTTTTATTGTAATGTTGTGTTCTATGGTATGTACAGACTTGCTGAAATCAAGCAGATAGCTGAGAGCAAGATTCCATAACGTGTTTGAATAAATAAAGCAAACAAACTTGAAAGCGCAACTCACATCTGATGTAAGTTTCCTCTTCTTCGATGATGAAGTGACGTTCTCCACCTCCATTTCAAACTGGTCGATTTGTATTGTCAATTTGTCTATGCAGCCCCTTATCCAATTTAATGTATCGTCTTTCTCCTTTTGAATGGGGTCTATTTTGGTTGCTAAACCTAATCCTTCTTTTGAGTATGCTTTCGTCTTTGTTTCTCGCTCAACAACCTTGAACCTTTCCATTTGCTGGATGAAGAAAAAAAAAAAAACAGATAAGAAATTAGAAAATATGATGGGTAACAACTTAAAGAGCATCACAAAATTATAATTTACATCAAATATTTGTTTCTTCTTCAAAACACTGCTACACTCAAGATAAGAATACATGTGCACACCCAATCTATGTGATTAGTACATTGTGATACAAAGAAAAGTCCTCCCCCATAAAAAATTTGTCTAAAGTTGAATCAAAATTACATCATTCATGATTTCAAGTATTTTTTTAGTACGAGAATAAAAAAACATTATCATAGAAGCTTAGTCACGAACAAATACATGTGAGTTAATGGAAACTTAAATTAGATTCACATTGATACATACATGTACAGGAGCATGTTTCTTAAAAGCTTACTTTAATGAACTTGTTTTCTAACCCGACTCACCTAGTAAATGTTCAATACGTATGTAAATGAAAATGAGACAGACACTCGTGTAGACAATGGACTTACCGTTTCTATGAGCTTCCTGTTTTCCAATAAGGTTCTCTTGTCTTTGATTTCACTCGACGCAGCCCATGATTTGATTTGATCTCTTAGCCTCTGTGATAAAAAAGGGACCATTGACAATACGTACAGTGACGCAAATTCGTGCCAGTTCTTCTCTTCTGCTAAGCAAATCTAGCATTAGTCATAACTGTTTTTACAATTACACCAAATAGAGGAATCAACCAACAGTTTCAGAGTAGATGAAAAATCTTGTATTAATATTTACAAGTACTTAGCATTTTGTATTACTGTGGCACTAATGACATTACAACAGGACTTGTTTTACCATGTTGGAACTTTTAGTTAAAGGAAGAATTAATTCAACTCAGAAATTGTCTATAAAAAAAATACATGAAACAAAATATGACTTCAATTGATTTCCTTATGTTTGTTTCTATGGTCAAGAAGTAATTTATTTGCAATATATATGTGACCTTACACCACAAAATGACCGTTATGTCGCGGATATGGTTTCTCTGTTATTAGCTGAAATAGTAAAATTTGGTTAAAAGTAAGAGATAGATTTTTGCATTTCCTGAATGAAGGTATCATAATCTACCTTCTATGAAATTTTGATGTCAAAAATCATGTTTGTTTAAGTATGTTTTTTCATCGAATACAAATTGTCAGATTACAGCGCTTGAATGGATGCCGATCTTTGAAGTGGCCCGTTTCTCCCCTGTTTTAAAACTGATTCAGCCATATTCCAAATCTTTGGTGCTCATTTTCAGAGGGTTTGCCTTGTCTGAATATGACAAATTATATACCATTTTAGAGGTAATGAATTCTACTGTGATGTCATATGAAAATCAGCATTTATCATTTTCCCAGTCTTATTGGTCGTTTTGTGGTGCAAGGTCACACAAATGTCTAAGAAGTAGAACTGTAAAACACCACAACGCGCGACTATATAACATACCTGAAGCTTCTTGATTTCTTTCTTCAAGTCAGCCTCATACTTTTCCTTCTGGTTGCTATTGGTGGCATTGTGAACCTGTAACTTGGACAAATCAAATTCACACTCATGTTATTAGTAATCATTTGATTCTTCTCTCCATACATTGTTTTAATCTAATTTAATGACATCATAAATGAAGTGATTCCAATTGATCATTTGTAAATATTAAGTTATTAACAAACTTCACTACAAAAAGTACTAACTAAAAGTGAAATTAAGTTAAATGAAAACCCTAGCTATCTAAAGACATTTCCATTGTATTTCACTATTCAAAATATAAACAAAAGGATTACAAGTTAGGCTTGGGCATTAACTGTTTACCCAGAGTGTCAGACCCCAAATCATTTGTCAACTAGGGTGTATTTTAAGCTAAAATTTATTGTATCTACGTCATATCTACGTCACTAAAATATTACACTGTACTTATGGAATATCGATTTGCTAAAATACATTTTAGTGACGTAAATATGTCGTAGATAAAATACATTTTAAATTCAGAATACACCCCCAGGTCTCTTTTAAAAATGAGCTATCCTGCTTCTCTGCAAAATAAATTCTATCAATTATATGTCCACTCTTGTTGGTAAAAAAAAAAAAATCACATTTAAATTCAATGGCCACAAAAAAATGAAGAACTAGATGGATCTTCGATTGCGCGCAATCGAAAATTATGCCTCCGCTATCACGCGATTTTAATATCAAGCTCAAATTAACATGCACTGATTTAATTTTTATAAATATTTTTCATATATTTTGAGTCCTGTGACCTTGACCATATGACCCCAATCTTTGATGGCTCCGTAAAAAACATTCAGGTACGAAGTTTGATTGAAAAATGACATTTAGTTCAAGATTGAGATTTTGGCATTACAAGCTTTTTTGCATGTATAATGAATCCCGTGACCTTGACCTCAAACTCATGACCCCAACATTTTATGGCTACGTTGACTCTTTATGATACATTCAGGTACCGAGTTTGATTGAAATCTGACATTCAGTTCTTGAAATTTTGCCATTACAAGCCATTTTCGCATACATATCGAGTCCTGTGACCTTGACCTTTGACCTCATGACCCTCCAAATCTAATCAGATCAGTCGCACCATGATATGTACACTCATACCAAGTTTGAAATTGATCCGTCAACCGGTTCTTGAGATATCGCAAGAACGAGGCATTTTTGCGCATACATTGAGTCCTGTGACCTTGACCTTTGACCTCATGAACCCCAAAATCTAATCAGATCATTGCCACCCCAATATCTACACTAATACCAAGTTTGAATTAGATCCGTCAACCGGTTCTTGAGATATCGCGAGAACGAGGCATTTTTGCATATATATTGAGTCCTGTGACCTTGACCTTTGACCTCATGACCCCTAAAATCTAATCAGATCATTGTCACCCCAATATGTACACTCATACCAAGTTTGAAATTGATCCGTCAACTGGTTCTTGAGATATCGCGAGAACGAAAACGGGACGGACGGACGGACGGACGTACGGACGGACGGACGGACGGACGGACGGACGGACGGACAACCCAAAAACATAATGCCTCCGGCCACTTCGTTGGCCGAGGCATAAAAAAAAACATACCAGGGAAAAATTAACGTTTATTTTTGGGGGGGGCTACTTTTCAAAATTCAAGCTCGCCTGCATGAAAAAGGGCACTCTAAAATTTGATTTGCATTGAATTAAAATTTATGCAAATTTATGGGGGCCCTTTTATGATCGCCCAGGTGTATTTTTTCAAATTATGTATATAAAAAATTATAGGCTCTAGAAATCAAAGGTAATTCTAGATTTATAGTGGCCAAGTAAACAGCTTCAGCAACCAATTCTTCAAATTGTGGCCCATAAGTATCTTGTTTGTATGGTCGGTCGGGCCAGGCAGCAGGCAAGCATCATGTTTTATAATGCCATCCAGTTGGGCACCCAATGATCAATCTTAATGGTACGTAACAGGACTCAAAATTGGTAAGGGCTGCTTAGCCTGGGGTATCTAAACAATATTTTAACATCAAATTTTCCTTGCCCGTGATACTGGGCATCTAGAATAAACATTTGTTGGCATTCTCTAGCATTACCTGCCCACGGCACAACTAAAAGAATGGATGGTCTATGCTATCATATGCAATTAAATAAGCATCTGCTCTTAAGTTTTAGTCATGCAGTGGGCACATCTTGGTAGTTAGACTTAGAGAATGTGTTTTTCTTTGTTTTCGGTGGCAGTTCGCAACCTATTTCTCATTTCAAGCAGGCACCAGGAAACAGTTTATTTCAAGCATTGGCATGTACACACCTTCTGCCAGATATCCTCGAAAGTTTCAACACCCTCAGTGACTTTCTTCAGGCATCTTTCTATTTCTCCTGGGTAGGGAAACAAAATTGAATAGATAAAACTTTCAAGACATCTTTACACAATCAGATAAGCAATGACTGAGGGATATTATATTTAATTTGAATTTGTTTATTATTTCAGCTGCACTGCAGGAAAGGAACTACATACATGTACATGTAACTAAAATCACCAAAGGCATGACCATGTCCACATTTCACATTTCCTAAAAATTGTGTATTATATCTCTAGTATGATCAGGCTACCAAATATGGCCCGTGCTGTAATATGGCCCCCGTTTATCAGCTGATTAAGCGCATTAACACAGATAATTCCACGCAGTGAATTCTTTTGCTTATCTTAATATCTATTTCCTTTGTGGTTAAGCGCAATAAGACTCATCGCGCAATCAAAAACCATCTTCTGCGCGCTAAAAGTCAAGTGTGTACAAATGAATGGGAAATTTGTTTGCTCAGGGATAAATGACAGTTTCAGAATCTGCTCAGATTTGGCAGATTTGTCAAGTTTATACAAATATTTTGTGGATAAATGTAATCTTGAAGATTTTAAGAACACTTTGATGGCACTTTTATTGGAAAAAGTTGATCATTTATCAAGAAAACGGACCTTTGAAATCATGTAAATAGGGGGGCCATATTACGGCACCCTCTTTCAATGTTATTTTTTTGCGGAGTGAAATGCAAATCGCCATTACGGGACAATTACGATCGCAGTCGGCAAATAAGGTATGGCATTGTCTTCATCTTCATTTGAAGTTCATTCTTGACGAATTTTGTGGCCTCTTCAAAGATATTTTTTCAGATATCGGTTGTTAAACATTAGGGGGGCCATATTCGGACACCGCATCATACTAGTTGAAATGTTGAACAAATTAACACAAGCGCACTGCAGCAGCCTTTAAAAAGCATGAAAAGGGGGTTAATAATGCTCCATTTCAGACTACTGCCTAACATTTCTAACAATAAAATTTCATTTTTAGATTCTTTGCACATTCCAGTCATAAATAGGCCTAACTGTGCATCTGATGACAATACTTCAACTTCAAGATCAAACTCGCACTCATTCATTATAAAAATTACATCCGAATTCCTGTCACTTCAATTTCAGGAATGACGGCAGTCGGCATCAGCCATCACACATCATAATTTGCCACTCGATCGGCTCCCAATATCCTTTTGTTTTGCATACAAATATTTTAAAATTTGAGTTTTCATAAAAAACAATTTCTACAATTATGACCCTGAATACAAGATGACAAAATCAAATCACATTCATTCAACACAATAACCATCATCGCTTCAAGCTTCATCAGTCTCTCGAGTATGGACAGCTTAAAAATGAAAACAATAAAATGATACCCGACGGCCGAACTCGTATTTTCTCACCTTGAAGTTTTCTTTTATCGCCCATTTTATGTTATAAATTTAGCTTCTTTTCACACGCTGACTGAGACATAAGTACCCTGAGGTTATCCAACAATACGCAAATATCCAAAAAGGAATCCTCCTGCTAACACAGGGATGTACTTGAGCGTTTAACCCTACGAGCATTCGAACGTTTTGCTTATTTTACCGACCCTGGCTGTACAAAAGCATTGACTTTTTTCTCAATATGGCTGCCTAATACATATTACACACACACTGTGTGCGAATACAAACTGTGCATTATTGACAATTGTACGTACGTGCATGTACAGTACATGCATGTAATATACATGCATGTAATATACGAGTCACTACGCAAAGAAAGTAGTTCGTCTCGGTATGATTACAATTACAACTACTCCATAATCTTTAATATAAATCAACGCAATAAGTATAAAACATATTCATATAAAAGAAGTTAAATTATTATTTCCATTTATTGAAAGATAAGGAGAAAAATGACATTCTGTTAAAAGCGGATGAATATATCTCAATGTGCATGTATTAAATGTTCAAAATAATATTGTACAAATGGCGTCCCATAGACGTAAATAGTTCACGACTTCAAAATTGTACGTTGAATGGAACAACGTTAATTTATCTCTGTTTAATCATCTAGACCAACGTAAGTTAAACTAAATGTTGTGGATGGTTGTATGTTCATACATGTTTGCATTATATTGTTAAAACGTGTGTATATGTAGACTCTTGTAGAGGCATTGTAGTTCACTAAAATGCAGCAGGACCTAGTGACGTGTTGGCACCGTGACCTAGCCCGCTGCGCCCCGGGGGTTATAGCTTGGGAACCGCCTGACTGAGCTGGGGAGTTGGGATATCTTCTTGCTCGACATAATATTTTTATATTTTTGTGCGTGCCACAGGGAACCATGTCGTGGCCGCGCCGCATTCTGACCACGAACCAGGCCAGGCGCGGCTAGCTTATTATACTTTGAGAGAGATGAACATACAAATCATTCAAATGTCTGCAGCTGCAGGCAGGAGGAAGTGAAAATGTGATTGTAAATTAGTAATTACATTAGTATTAATTAGTAATTACATTAATTCATTGTAAAAACTAAAATTGAATAAACAGTCATAAAAAGTTTGAAAAGTCATTGCAAAGTTTGAAAGTACGAACGTATGTCGTATGACTATGAAACTGATGATGTGATTTGTTACCAACTTATAATGGAATGAACGTGTTGATGAGCAGAGACTTGAGTTATTATTGATGAATGGAAAGAAAAATAATTGACAGTGACACAATTGAGGTGGAGTCCATCAATTCAAGATCCAGACCATGGGCATGGGAGTGGTTCAAATTCACTGCATTAGTTTACTAATTGAAATCTTACTCTCTCTGCCCCTGCATGTAGTCTGTAGAAGAGAACAAAATATGCAGATCAACTTACAACAAATACAAGTGTTAATTGTTAATAATATTAAATAATAATACCTGATAGAAGAGAAGATATAATTTATATTTGTACAACAAAGTCGGTGTCAGTAAAAAGTGTCGATACAAATCTAGTGACTTTAGTAATTATGTAGTCTTGCAGACTTAAACCATTGAAGTGTCAGGAGGCGAGTATATTAGCTCAGTTGGGAGGGCATCTGACTGAGACCCTTGGCCTGGGAACGCAGTTCAAATCCTACAAACAGACACAGCGTCTTTTATCATGTATGAAATTCAAGCTAACTCATGTTGTGTGTTTACAAATGTACCTACCCCTGTGTTGCCTATGCAGGAAAAAGATAAATGGAGGTCCCAGGTGTATGAGACAGTCACATTTCATGCACACTAAAGAACCTAGTCTACATGTACTTCTGAGAAAGAGTAGGATGTTAACCCAGTTGACTAGTATGTATCTGGCACTCCACAACCAAATTAAAATGAAAGAATAATAGGAAAGTTGAGTGTGGTCACTTTTATAATAGAAGAAGAATAAGGAGTGCCAAATTTTGCAAAGAACTAAGTCCTGACCCAGTTTTGTTTTGTTTTGTTTGTTTGAGGGGGGGGGGATTATAAATAGCTTAATCCCCATTCATCTACAGTGAATAGCTAATAGAAGTAAAATGCATAGATACAATTCATTCAGAACTTGTCTATTGTGTGTATTTAGGAATAAATCAGCAGATCTAATAGAAATATACAGTCGGCTTACAGTTTCACTATGTGAGAAAAGGGAGGATTGGAGAGTCTTGTGAAGGACTGTTGGTATTCTTTCTTCTCGGGACTCCAATCCTCCCTTCTCACATGGTATAACCCATGGGCGTCGATCTGTAATTGTTACCCATTCATCAGGGGGGGGGGGGGATGATCTATTCATTCATCCCCCCCTGATGAATAGGTATTACGTAAGTATCGATGCCCATGGTATAACCGCAAGCTGATTCACATCATCATAATGGAAGCCTATAATACTTACAAGCAAGATCTAGTTCTGTTGATTCAGACTCCAGGCAATTTTAGCACTTAAATGGTAATTTGGTCCTGAGGTTCAATGGCAAAGAGGACAAAATGGTGACAATTGTTAAAATATACCAGTTCAATAACAGTGATTATAAATGTTAAACTTTCCTCTTACATGTCTTTATCACCCCCTCCCCCACCCCACTCTTTTGCACATGTATGTCATTGCGATACAACCTTTTAGTGAACATTATAAACCCTACCCATTTTAATACTTTGTGCCCATTTTATCCAAACCAGCATCTCGGCAATCCATCCCCATGCACCACCATGTCTCTGAACCTGAGTCTGAGTGGGTCTCAAATATCTACCACGAAAGCTGGGACTGGTCCTGTCACTCCCGGCAGACCAGGTAGTTCCAGGTCCAGCACTGGGAGGCCCAGAACATCAGATGGGAAAAGACCGGTGTCAAGCAGGTCTGCCGCTTCGCTAGGCAAGTCCCCAGGCAGGGGCGAGATGGGTGCAAACTTCAGATCTGGGAATGCAAGTGAAAGAAGAGGAGGAGGAGGTGGTGATAAGGTAATGTAACATGTTGCTCAACTTCTGTAATTCCTTTTTTAAAGACTCCCTTAAAGATAAATCAATTTAAAAAGATGCATACATAATCTTCAACATTTTCATGACCATATTCCAATTATTCAAAATTATTCCAAAATTGTATTTTACATACTAAGCAATTTTTGGTGTAAATGCATCTTAACTTGAGATACCTGCTAACAAGTGTGAAAAAGAAAGGTAGAGATATTTTAGAAAAGATAAATACAATAAGATATCAGACATTGCTATGATCTCATCTTTGTGATGGAAGCTGTTGATCTATTATTTATGTAAGAAATTTAGAAAGAGATTTATAAATGCCTATTTAACTCGCTTATACATTTCCTTGAGTTGATTGTACTTTCACCCTGCAGCCATATTTCTTTGTTCCTTTTTTTGTCCATGTTACAGAGGACTGGTGGTGGGTTAGCAAGGAGTTCAAGCACATCAGGCATAGAGAGCTCTGACTCCAGACACAGGAGATGTAAGAACAATAACCAGTCTGTTCTCTGTTGCCCCAAACATGGGCTGGAACTCATCAAGGCGTTGTATGTAAACTGGATCAAAACTATGGAGTGCCGCATGTAACTTCTTATGATACGGCCATGAGTACCTGCTAAACAGAGGCAATAAATAACATTCACCATCTGAGAACATGAAGACCTTTGTTTGGTGTCTTCAGTAAATTTATAGCTTAAGCATCAAACAAAAAAGTAAAAAGTGTTTCTTTCTCCATCAGTTTACAAATGGCACTCCATAGTTTTAAACCATGGTTTACATAAACCTCCTTTGTGAATCCCAGCCACATAGTCTATGAAATAGATTGTTATTCTACAAAATGTATGGTTCAATTCCAAAATTTAACCCGTTCACTACGAGATTCTGAAATCCCCATCTATAGACT
Organism: Echinarachnius parma; assembly: GCA_037951105.1. Taxonomy (NCBI): domain Eukaryota; kingdom Metazoa; phylum Echinodermata; class Echinoidea; order Clypeasteroida; family Echinarachniidae; genus Echinarachnius; species Echinarachnius parma. Next base: position 47,150 of record JBAMJV010010467.1, on the reverse strand, counting down.
CTGTACATAGCCCATCTGGTTCCTGCAAGCAATGGGTTAAAACATGACTTTTTGTGCAAAGGTTCCAGGGATTTGAAGAGTTGACAGACACTTTTTTAAAGTAATAAGGAAAATTTGCTTGAAAACCTGTACCAGTTCTTCTTTCACATGTCAAACTGTGGTCTAAGATAATGTATTGTATATTACAGTGTATGTGTGTTTTTAGATTGTAGTGATAATTGATACAGGCCATATTAGATATATTTACATGAACATATCATTTTCTTAAATTTAAATGAACTCTGACGAAAGCATATATTTTTATTCCAAGGTTATGCATACCAAGAGGAAATAGAAGAGGAAGTATAGTTTTCCTATTTGAATTGAATTGAATTGAACTTTATTTCCACATTTTCAACAAACTATTTTTACTAAACTATTTTTGTATTCATTATCCTCATTTATCTGATGCACAGCCGGAAGTCACAACCCTGAGGTTACCCACCGCAGCAACACCACAGATGATTCCGACTCGGTGCTTCGCACAATGGAAAACCCAAAGTAAGCTTGTGACAGGCATTTGAAACCTATTTATACTTTATAGAGTACAGAAGCCATGACGTCATAAAAACACTTTTTTAGAATTTTCAAATTTGGACTTCATTTTCAGAAAGAGCATAAAAAATAATGTCCAAATACTGAAAATAAAAGGTATAGGTTACGTATTGGCCGAGATATGCCCATCCGAATGAATTTTACTTCAATGGGCAATCAGTGTTATAGTGGACTGGTTCATGAATTTATGAACCAGTGCACTATAACACTGATTGCCTATTGACACAAAAAATCATTCGGATGGGCATATCTCAGCCAATACGAAACCTATTCCTATAATTTTCGGTATTTGGACATTATTTGTTATGCTCTTTCTGAAACTGAAGTGCAAATTTGAAAATTCAAAAAAAAAAATGTTTATGACATCATTTATGACATCACACTTCACCACTCTATAGGGAAAGGGGGGACAATTCTGCATTGTAAAATGATGATTGCATATTTTGTCGGTGCTGTACAAAGTAGTTTTAGCCCTTGCTTGATCAAAACTCATATCAAAAGGTTAGGACAAGCATGTATACTGACTGGCCAAACGGATCAATTCATATTGTTGAAATAGCAATGCTTGTAATTAGCACAGGCCTGCTAGCCCGGGGTCACGAAATATTAGCTTTTGGCCACCAAATTTCATTGATCCTAAATTCAACTGGCATATAGGCAACCAAATATAACAGGATTTGATATGTTTTTCTTTGTTTGGAGCAACCAGATTTGGTTTACTAAATTTGAAAAATCTTTAATGCTTTGAGGGTCAATTTAATTTCAAGAATAGCATAATCCCCCATTCATCTACATTGAATAGAATGGGAGTTCAGGGCAGCCTCCTTGTTAATCTTGTAGTGTATAATGCAGTATACAATGTTAAGTGTCATATGATGCACTTTAATTGTCACGACAATGCTAGAAATTAACTTTTTGCCACGTTGGCATTCGGGTAGGTACAAACAGATATGTCACATTCTAGTGGCCGGATTCCTGAATTTGGTGGCCCCATTGGAATTTAGCCATTGCAATTTAGCATTAATTGTTGTGGCCCAAAGCTTATTTTTGGTGGCCCTAGGCCAGCGGGCCTTTGCTAATTTCCATCACTGTACAGCGGGCCTTTGCTAATTTCCATCACTGTGCAGTATATGTCGTATAATGCAGTATAATTGTCACAATGCTTGAAAATATTTGTTTGGTGCAGTTCTTCAGATTTTCTGGCTCTGTTTGACTCTGACCACCAACCAGTCATCAGAGGCAAGACAGGAACAAAGACCAAGAAGACTTCAAGTCAGCGCAAGAGACAGGAACCGGTATGTATTGGAATGTTGCTTAATTTTTGGGGATGTTTAATGTAGCGATGTGCACAATTAATATAAAATAGTTCAAGAAATCATTTACAACAACCATTTGTTATATTAGAGTGTAAATCTCATGATCTGCCACTTTGCTTAAATATTTGGCAGAATAATGAGCTTCAACATCAGGTTTTTTTTTCTCTTAGGTCTGCTACTAGTAGTTTGTTGATAAAGTTATAAAGAAGTAATAGTTTCTACAGATATTGACTTTCAAAAATGATTTACATTGAGGTAAAGGTGTAGTCAGACTATTCTCTTTATAGTAAATTTATTTTAATTTCATCTTCCAAATTCCTTCCAAGTAAAGCAAGCATACTGTGGAAATCAGACCAGATTTTGGACAATTGTAATTGTCTTGTGATTTTGCATATAAAAAAACAAAATACAACAATATTTCAAACTCGGAGATAACAAATTTCCACAGAGTTAAATGTATGTATCTCTTATTATATTTTCTGCAGATGTCGAGTCGTGCATTTCAAATCCCCATCAGTGCAAGAACGACGAGCACCCTAGATTCTGCCAGACTGAACAGTTCACGGTCACCCGATGGTGACTCTGCTCGTGTCCACACTTACCGGTTGCAGACGTCACCGCTCGAGTCTCTGACGCAACAGTTTGAAAAGGACATTGATTCTAACCACATAGCCAGGAACTCGTACCAGCAGCCAGAAAAGGACTACAACACACCATCGTCATTACGGAATAGCATGCATCGGGAAGACGGCAATAAGAACCTCAGACCTCCAAGCCCGAATAAGACGGGCAAGAACGAATTCAGTCTAGCTGATGACAATCCCTTGTTACGAAGGTCGATGGAACGCACAAATCTAACCACGAACAGCCACAATGTTGCTGCATACGATGCAGCGACATTGTCTGATATGCGCATGAGGCTGAACTCCTCAGCAGACCATCCCTTTGCGGAGGAATACATTGAGAACGTGAACGATGCTGCCACTAAGATCCAGCGGTGGTATCGTCACCAGACGGTGGAGAGGCGCACGGGTGGCGAGCAGGAGATCAAGAAGATTTTGAGCCAGAAGCGCAAGGAACGTTCAGAAATTGTACAGAAAGAAAACGCCAAGAGTAAAACCAAAGAGCAAATTGAGAATGAGCGCAAGAGGACGAGAGAGGAGAAGCTGCGTCAGGCCAGACAAGCTGCAATCCAGGTACGGAAATGATAGCAATGATGGGTTTGAGATGTAAGTAAGTTCTGCAACCAAATAGTTTTCTTTGTCATGTCTTTTAATAGTCTTTGATGACTTTGTGCAATTGCAACAGTAAAGAGAGCTTACTAAAAAAAGAGTTAAAAAAGGAACACCAAAAATAGTGGGAATCAGTCATATAAATGTTTCCTTGATAAAAGAATTTGCTTGTGAATATCATGCCATATTTGATGTTTGATAATTGATGTAATTTCTTCTTTTTTCATTCTGACTTCTTAAAAATACTGTCCTCCTTTTGCAAGCCAACACTTTAAAATTGGAATTGATTGTAAGATATGAAAGAATATATCAGTTAAGAGCTATCATTGTGGTACGTTGAATGTTAAACTTAACTTGAAGATGCCTGCAACAGGAGGAGAGCACCTTTAATGCTTTACATGGCATTTCCTTTCATTTACGAGGAATTACATCAATCAAGGGAACTCCAGAAGAAAGAAATCTAGGAGAAGGCAGAGAATAAGTTCAGATATCTGAATTCTCCTTTACAAAAAAGACCTTCCTTTTTGCTTGTGTGTACAATTTCTTCTTTTTCATTGTGACTTCATGCTTATGATTAACCAGGAATTACAGCACTCAAGGGAACTCAAGAAGAAAGAGATCAAGGAGAAGGCAGAAGAGGAGATGAGGTATCTGAAGGCAAGTGGGAAAGTGGGCAAGAAGGCTACCACCAAAAAGGGCCCTACCTCAAAGAGGTCGGTTGGTTCGGGTCCTGTACCAGGCAACTCGGCGAGGTCTGAAGGAGACCCACAGAATGGTCCTGAGCCAAGACTTGGATCTAGGCCAGAACAGAGGCCTGGGACGGCCAGCAGCACTGGACGGCGGGTGGACGAGATTTTCCAGGTGAGACAAAAAGAGTTTGACTCTTCTAGTTTAATGGGTGGTTCTAGAACTTCCATGACATTTGCTCCAATGTAAATTGCTCTGATATTATTTTATCATTAATCTAACCATTCAAACAATGAGCAGTCACTAGACACTCACATGCCCATGAAGACCACCCTGACAGAATATTATATTGGACATATATCAAGTTATCATAACAATCACTTTTCTATGGTCCATTCTTGCTATCATGATTGTAACAGAGTAGGCCTACAACAATACAAACTGTGGTAACAGAAAATGGCTACAAAGGACATACTAATAGCAAACTGCCCCTGGAAGTTCATAGACATGAACCTACCAAGAGCACACTAACCTATCTACTGGACGATCTTAATCAATACTACAGGGCTCCACACTTACCTTTTTTGTCAGTGGCCCTGTCGGGCCAGTGAAACTATTTCTTCCCCTTGTCTGGTGGCCCGAAAGAAAAGTTTACGGGCCCGAAAATTTTATTTCATGAGTAAACTTTTGTACTCATCAAAATATCACTCTTTCCTGATCAAACCTGTGATTATAGATGAAGCATGACATGGAAGAAAACAAAAATTTCCTTATTTTGTCAATGTCGGGTTGAAAATCTGCTTGCCCGATCGGGCCGCAAAAATATGACTTTCATACATTTTTGCTGGCCCAAAGTGCAATTTTACTGGCCCCGGGCCAACGTGCCAGTGCGAGTGTTGAGCCCTGAATACTTGTATAATTGTTACTATTACTTTTGTTCCTAGAGCGAGCCAAGTCAGCCCCCAACGGCCAGGACTGGAGTTACAGAAAATGGCTATGATGGAGACACAAATAGTGAACATCCACTGGACACTCACAGCCAAGCACCCACCAAGACCACACTGACCGATCTACTGGACACGCTCAAGCTACTGGAGGAACCTGTCAGAGTACCTAGTCCAACCGAGAAGAAGAAAGGACCAGCTTGGTGTAAGAGATTTATATATTTTTCATCACCTTTAAACAAAAAGTATAAACAGTATATTATTGAGTCTTTTACCTTGTGACATTATGTGATTTTGAAGGATGCCATGACATATAAACCCATTTATCCCTTCATTTCAACTCGTAAGCTTATTCCACATTAGATTGTTGTGCAGCATTTTTCCTTTATTGCATGAATTTTAACAAAAAATCGCACTAATGGTGAAAGTTGTTCATTCCCTCAAAGTCTATATTCTGTCAGCATGGGGAAGTGCAGAGAAATGAGTTCACTTGTAAAAAATATGGAGTGCACATGAGTCCTTTGCTTTATTTTACTAATGATAATTTCCCAAAGTCCATAATCTATCAGCAACTGGGCAGAGCAGGGGATGATTATCAAGTAACAAATACAGGAGCAATGTTTTGTTAAAAACCTTTTATCGTAATCCAAAAAGTGGAATAATATATTTGGTGACTAAAGAGGAATAACCATGATCTATCAGCAAGTGGGCAAAGCAGGGGAAAGACAAAGTTGTTAATGTGACATTTATATAGGATTTAGTGTTCAGTGTAATAGTTTTTGGCTGATTTCATTCTTTTAACAGTGGATATATTTGATGACAAGGAGGAGGAAGAGGAGGAGCCTGACGTCCATGGTCTGTCAGCCAGTGCTCGGAGTAGAGGGAGGACAAAGCCAACAAACCTTACTCGGGATAATCTACATGAAGTCACAAGACAGAGTATGAATGGGGGGGAGCCCAGCATACCCGCTCCACAGCCAAGCAAGGCCCTTGCTGGACATGCCTTACTCACTGATGAAAAACTCAGGTAAGCACTATTTTGTATATTTTTTAATCAAACCAACAGTTTGTTGTGAAATATTTCAAAGACCATGGTCGGAGTGGAGGGAGTAAAATGTAGTGATCGTACAATGTAGCAAAATGTAAATTGCTGTGGACACCAGTGTTCCTGCTGTTGACCCTAACAACGCCCTTTGCCCTTTGCCATGGCAATGAGTAGTGGTGATGTCACATTTCGGTACTCTATGTTCTTTATAGTTATGAACATTTTTCCTTGGAAATTGAGATGTATATATTTTAATATAATAAATAGGCCATGCTGCCGGGGTATATAGCTCAATCGTTAATGTATCAACATGTATCAACATCAATGTAAATATCACTTCATTCATATAAACTTCAATTTTGACCTTCTCTTACTACAATTACAGGAACATCATGTCCTTTCTAGATGAAGTGGACCAGGCTGAACTGGATACCGTCAGTGAGTTTTCACAGGTAAGACTTTCTGATATGCAAAATCATTCTCTTATCTTGCGGTAGTTACTCAGTGGTAAGAGGGAGCTACAGTAGCAGTCCCCATGGCTAATATTAGACTGTGGTCTCTCTCCATAATCCTTATGCTAATCTGTATCATGCTCTCTTTGCCAAGTCATTGATGTGGATTTTGAATTTTGTACATACAGCCGAAAAAACTTGTATTAGTAGCAGTCACACAGGAATGAAACTCAATCCAAATGGTAATCTTAGGCCCAATTTTATCTTAATTCTTATCCTTATCCTAATCCTCTTGTCAGGGGATTGACATAGATACTCTTACAGCCTGCAGTGTTCCCCTAATACCTTCAGTAGAAGAGATCCAGAGGTCAAAACAATCTTTATTAGCAGTATCTGAAGATTAGAATTAATATATATCTTTGGTTAATGCCTGATCTTAATCAAAAACTATATAATTGTCAATCACCTTGTCAGACCATTAATGTAGATACTCGAAACTAGAACACTAGAACAAACATTTGTAGTTGTCTCTGAGGATTCAAATCTATATTGATCTTAATCTTGGGTTTTATATTAATCTTAATCACAAATTTAATCATATTCCCTATCAGACCTTAATCTAATTATTTATCCCTTATCAGGCCATTGATGCTCCCACAGCCCGCAGTGTACCCATAGTGCCCTGAGCAGAAGATATCTAGAGACTAGAGCAAGCTTCAGTAGCAGCCTCTGGGGTTTTAAATCTATCTTTAGCTTAATCTTAGGATTGATCTTAATCTTAATCTTAATCTCAAATTTAATCTTAATCATTATCCTTATCCCCTTCTCAGGCCATTGATGTGGATACCCCAACAGCCCGCAGTGTACCCCTTGTGCCTTCAGCAGAATAGATCCAGAGGCTAGAGCAAGCTTCAGTAGCAGCCTCTTGAGGACTTAAATCTATCTTTAGCTTAATCTTAGAATTGATCTTAATCTTAATCCTTATCCTAATCCCATATCAGGCCATTGATGTAGATACTCCGACAGCCCGCAGTGTACCTCTAGTGCCCTCAGCAGAAGAGATCCAGAGACTAGAGCAAGCTTCAGTAGCAGCCTCTGAGGTCACTGAAACGGTCCTGTCTCAGAGACTGCAACTGGACGAGAAGGACAGATCCGTCAAGATGCTGCAGAAAGCTCTGGTTTGTAAAGATTTACTTTGCTTTTTCGATAATGTTGATAATAATTTTGATGATGATGATGATGATGATGATAACAATCATATGGGTTTTTATGCCTCCGCAACGAAGTAGCCGGAGGCATTATGTTTTCGGGTTGTCCGTCCGTCCGTCCGTCTGTACGTCCCGTTCTCGTGATCGCGTTATCTCAAGAAGGAATTGACAGATTCTGACCAAACTTGGTACATGTATGTATCTTGGGGGACCGATGATCTGATTAGATTTTGGGGTCATGAGGTCAGAGGTCAAAGGTCACAGAGCTCATTATATATGCAAAAATAGCTCGTGATCGCATTATCTCAAGAACGGATTGACGGATTCTGACCAAACTTGGTACATGTATGTATCTTGGGGGGCCAATGATCTGATTAGATTTTGGGGTCATGAGGTCAAAGGTTAAAGGTCACAGAGCTCATTATATATGCAAAGATAGCTCGTGATCGCGTTATCTCAAGAACGGATTGACGGATTCTGACCAAACTTGGTACATGTATGTATCTTGGGGGGCCAATGATCTGATTAGATTTTGGGGTCATGAGGTCAAAGGTTAAAGGTCACAGAGCTCATTATATATGCAAAAATAGCTCGTGATCGCGTTATCTCAAGAAGGGATTGACAGATTCTGATCAAACTTGGTACATGTATGTATCTTGGGGGGCCGATGATCTGATTAGATTTTGGGGTCATGAGGTCAAAGGTCACAGAGCTCATTATATGCAAAAATAGCTTGTGATCGCGTTATCTCAAGAACGGATTGTAGGATTCTGACCAAACTTGGTACATGTACATTATGTATTTTGGGGGGCCAATGATCTGATTAGATTTTGGGGTCATGAGGTCAAAGGTCAAAGGTCACAGAGCTCATTATATATGCAAAAATAGCTTGTGATCGCGTTATCTCAAGAAGGGATGGACAGATTCTGACCAAACTTGGTACATGTATGTTCCTTGGAGAGCCAATGAACTGATTAGATTTTGGGGTCATGAGGTCAAAGGTCACAGGGCTCATTATATGTAAAAAGTAGCTTGAGATTGGAAATCTCAAGAACTGAATATCAGATTTCAATCCAACTTGATACCTGAATGTATCTTAGGGAACAATTGTAGTCATTAGATTTTGGGGTCATGAGGGCAAAGGTCAAGGTCACTTATAGCTCATAATTGTGATACGTCAAGATCTAAAAGACAGAGTACCATCAAAATTGAGTTGACAGAATTAATTCAGTGTACATGTTGATTTGGGCTTGATATAAATACATTGCGTAATGGCGGAGGCATCATTTTCGACTGCGCGCAGTCGAAGATCCATCTAGTTTAAAGTTGTCTTCTCGCTGGCCCTGTTGTTGATGATGATCATGGTGATGATGATGATGATGATGATGATGATAATGACGACGACGACGACGGTGGCGGAAGTAATAGTAGTAACGACTATGATTTAGATTACAAAGCCAAGATTTCAAACATTTAAGATGTTATATCTGTCAATCGTGTTATGATGTGAAAGCTTGATGGCATTCTTACATTTCTCTTTATATTTGTATTCACTGCATAGAACCAGCAACGAGAGTTGACTGTGCGGCATGCTAAGGAACAAGACAAGGAGACAAAGACGAGACTGCAGCTACAGAAGGAGGAGTATGAATCGACCATCAAAAGGCATCTCTCTTTTATTGATCAGGTTAGCTAGGAGACATCTCACATACAGTTATACCTGTCTATAGTGACCACCAAAGGGAAACAAGAATATTGGCCACTGTAGACAGATGACCTCTATAGACAGGTTCTAAAACATTGGTTTTCTCTGCAGGGGATCACTTCTAGTGGCCACTATAGCCAGGTTGACTGCTATAGATAGGTGGCCACTAAGACAGGTTTGACTGTACATTGATTATGAGATAATTCAGTTTAAGATTTCTTGTGATGCAGTTGTAGTTATCAGTGATCTCTCAATATCAGTACCCAACTGCTGTGTAATATGCACTGCATAGAAATAGCAATGAGAGCTGACTACATGGCATGTCAGAGAGATGAATAAGTAGATGAAGAAGAGACTGCAGCTTCAGAAGAAGGAGTATGAATCAACCATCAAGAGACATCTCTCTTTTATTGATCAGGTTAGTACATGAGATTGTGAAAAGGAAGGACTAATAGTGGAAAGTAAAACATGTGTATGGGGACCCGGTAGGAGTGGAACTGAACGTGTATATAGTTGAACTTGTATACTGTTGGGTATGCCTCATGGCTGCCAGAATGCATTCTTCCAAGGGAGCAGAAAGTGCATGTCACGTGAGGATTTATGGCAAGTGTGTTTCGAAATGAGAGCACGCCTACTAGGTATGCTGCACCCTGCATTTTTACTCTTTACACCTGCTCTTTATTGTCAGTCCAAAATGTTGGCCAACAATAGCACAATTTCCTGTGACACTTGATTATTCCTGCTTTTTTGTTTCTGTTTAATATGCAGTTAATTGATGACAAGAAGGCCCTAAGTGAGAAGTACGATGGCGTGGTCACTGAACTCAAGCAGGTGGACAAGAAGTACCAGGGCAGGATAAGGAACATGGAAGACGGGTATGAAGTCTTAATTAATTACATAACCTTACATTGCTGTCTAACGTTGACTTGGGTTTTTTTTAGTTGTATTTGTATTCATGAATCAATTAATGAATGTATTTATTTATTTGTTGTTTTTGGGGAGGGTTATTTTAGATAGGAGTCATAAAGGACCACTCACAAACGGTTGTTCCTAAACCAATGGTTTACCCATTTGATATTATACCAACATCTCCCATACAGTGCTTTCCTTAAGAGAAACATGATGTCCTTTTCAAATATAGTAGGCAAATGTAAGCAAACATATGAAATATATAAATACAACAACAAAATATACAGTGTACTAAACATTTTTTTTTTTCAAGTAAAGATTGGAAATATTTGTCAGACTTCTGGAAGCAAATGACCCATTTGTGCAAATAAAGTCTTGAAACTTTCTGATGCTCTCCCAAGATCAAACAAATGGAAGAATATCAGTGGTGTGATAATTATTTGCGAGTTGGCACAAACCAAGTAGTTACGAGAATAATAAATGTTCACTTTGCCTCATGACCATAGGGTGCAACAAGGTGGTACTTTAGGAAACTATAGGGCAGCAAAAGAGCGGGATGAGTTCATGTAATGTTCACAGTTCATGCTTTTTCTTGTAATTCCAGCCACTCTAAAGAAGTGAACAAGATAAAAGAGGTGCAGGCTGCCACTGAAAAGTTGAGGAGAGAAAAGTGGATCGATGAAAAGACCAAGAAGATAAAGGTATGTTTACATTAATACAATAAATATTACAAGTTATGGTAGAGTAAAGTAAATAACAAAGTGAAGGGTCTGAAGAATTTATCCCAGAAAAAAAGGGACTTGCAATGAGGGTTTTCTTTCAGTTAAAAAAAACCAGGAGATCACAGTGAAAGTGCTTGAACAAGAGATCCAGCGACTGATTGCAAGCCACAAGTACACTGTCTAATGACCAGCCACAAGACACAGATCAAAACAAATTAAAAACATAAACAACAGTATTTTCTTTAATCTATTCTTGAAATGAGTATAAAAAGCAGTGAATATTCTTGTATTTATAATAAGTTTACTTAATAAATTTGTAATGGACAGGAGATCACAGTGAAAGGGCTTGAACCAGAGATCCAGCGGCTGATTGCGAGCCACAAGGCAGAGATGAAGAAGATGAGGACCATCCACGAAGCTGAGATGCTTCAAGCAGAGGAGAGAGCTGGGCAGAAGTATGTGCTTCATATAGAAGAGCTGAGAGAACAGCTTGCTGGAGAGAAAGAGGGGGCGTGCGCTAGGGAGAGAGAGCTGGCTAAAACCAGGTGAAAATTATTATGATAACAATTATGATATTTATAGTAATAGAAGACAAAACAGGAGAGGGCTGGGCAGAAGTATGTGCTTCAAACAGAGGAGCTGAGAGAACAGCTTGCTGGAGAGAAAGAGGCGGCTTGCGCCAGAGAGAGCTAGCTAAAAACAGGTGAACTTTATAATTATTACATAGAAAGTAGAAGATATAATGAATATTAGTATATATATAACCAATATTATTTTACTATTATTTTGTAGTAAAGATAATTTGATTCATTCATTGAGGAATCAATAGAGGAGTGGGCAGGACAGATGTACCTGTCTGTGTTTCATATAGAGGAGCTAAGAGAACAGTTGGCTGGAGAGAAAGAGGCGGCATACACTTGGGAGAGAGAACTCGCTAAAAACAGGTGAATAACTTGTGAATGATTTTGGCAATAATGATGATATTGCATCTATCATTTCCTTTTCTTCCCAGATACAAGAAACAACTTGAACAGGAGGAAGTTGCATACCAGCAACAGGGGTGCAGGAGGAGAATCGATAAGAATGCTAAGATATTATTTTGTCATTGTCTTCAAATTATTTTATTTATTAGTGATGCTGTATTGCATGACTGTGTGATACAACTTTGTTTCTTCCCAGATACGAGAAGCAACTAGAGCAGGAGGAAGCTGCGTACCAGCAGCAGAGGAGCTAGATGTACACAGACGTGCAGGAGGAGAGCTGTAATTCTTCAATCAATCATATTTGCTGTAACTGTAAAATTTAACACCAATATATAATATCTTCAGATATGAGAGTCAATCGACCTTTTAAATTTTAGTAACAAAATCATCTATCATTATTCTTTTCTTCCCAGATACGAGAAGCAACTGGAGCAGGAGGAAGCAGCGTACCAGCAGCAGAGGAGACGGATGTACACAGAGGTGCAGGAGGAGAAGGAGCGCATCAACGAGCAGTCCAGGAGACAGCGGCAGGAGCTGGACCGGCTCCAGCAACAGATGGAGGCCAACAGCCACAAGGCCGTCACTGCCATGAGGGAGGAGTATGAAAAGGCTAGGGATGAGCAGGAGAGGAGACACAGGGTAAGGATTGAAGATGATTTTAATTTAATTTTACCCAAGAATTACTTTAACTCAATTATTTACAAAAGCAGTACTTGAAGGCTTTCGAGGTGAGCATCAGATGGAGACTAACACCCACAAGGCTGTCACAGCCATGAGGAAGGAGTTTGAAAAAGCTAGGGATGAGCAGGAGAGGAGACACAGGTTGAACATTGCTTTTGCCATCTCATGTTTACCTCCATTCTAATATATAATTTATTTTTAAGGGGTCTTGTTCACCCCAAAATGTGTTCCTGTTTCTTAGATATGTTTTTCTTTGGTATTTGAGTTGCAGTGAACCATTGATTGGCCCTCTGGAGCTCATTTCAAACTCTGATGGGCTATTGTTCACATCTGCATTTTATATACAAAAAACAAAAAAAAATGTGTCTGTTTTCTCGATCCTGGAACTTTGACACATGGACGACTACACACCAAATCACGTATTTCCTACGATTCAGCGTTAAAACCAGAAAAATACAGCATTGCTGTAATAATTGTTAAAACATATACATCCAGTATCATGGTTGGGTTTGATGGATTTACATTATTGATTATATTAACCTCAATAACTACTTGAACTTTTGAGCCGCTGTGAAAAAAATACAATCTATTATAATATACCCGACCAATAAAGAATTTCATAATTTCAATGCATGTTTGATTGTTGTTGTGTTTTCAGGCCGAAGTGAAAGACCTTGATGAACGCTTGAGGATAGAGAAGGAAGCATGGGAAGAGAACTACATGAAAAAGCAGGTATGTATCACTTGACCAATCTCCCTTATTACCTTGATAATTGACAGCTGTATTAAATAATTGAACTCTAAATGATAATGCCTGCAAGCTATTTTAGATAATGCATACAAATCTTCTTTTCATGCCCCTTTTGTGACATTTTAGCATATCTTATAAAAAAAAAGTTACTTTACTCTATCAATAAAAACTATTTCTGTTAGATTATGATCTAGTTAGAATGCATGAAAAAGTGTGGATTTCTTGCATTTCACTCCATGGTTACATGCTGTTGTGTTTTTCTTCTTTATAGGCTGGTTTTAGGTTTCTTACATGAAATGTACCTGGCGGAGTTAACCAACGTTTCATACAGGATTTAAACACACTCTTACCTTTGTAGATACCTGTAACCATGGTCGTCGATCTGTAATTAATACCTATTCATCGGGGGGGGGCAATGATCTATTCATTCATCCTCCCCTGATGAATAGGTATTACGTAAGGATGCCTGAAACAGATTTGTATTATTTTATTTAATATTCTTCCTGGAGAGAATTACCAATCTTAATAATCTTTTGGTAAACAGGAGACTTGGCTGCTCTCCAAGGAGCGTGAACTGAAGGAGCAGGTCAGGAAGGATCGGGACAAGGAGATAGAGATGGTCATCACCAGACTGGAAGACGACGCACAGTCAGCTAGGGATGAACTGGAGAGGGCAGCAGAGAACAGGATCAAGTGAGTTTCTTCTATCTTCTTTGCTGTCCTTTGTGTATAATAATACCACATTTAACTGTAGAGGAGTAGGTTAGGAAGTTCTTGGATAGAATGAACTGATTAGATTTTGGGGTCATGAGGTCAAAGGTCAAAGGTCACAGGGCTCATTATATATATGCAAAAATAGCTTGTGATCGCGTTATCTCTAAAACCGATTGACGGATTCTCACCAAACTTGGTTCATGTATGTATCCTGGGAAGCCAATGAACTGATTAGATTTTGGGGTCATGAGTTCAAAGGTCAAAAGTCATAGGGCTCATGGCTCATTATATATGCAAAAATAGCGTGTAATTGCAAAATCTTAAGAACTGAATGTCATATTTCAATCAAACTTGGTACCTGAAAGTATCCCAGGAAGCCATTGTAGCCATCAGATTTTGGGGTCATGATGTCAAAGGTCAATGTCACATGACTCATGCCAAAATAGCTTATAATTGCAATATCTTAAAATCCATTTGACAACCATCAAACTTGGTACCTACATTGTATTTGTATCTTGTAATTTTTTACTATTGAAATTGAGTTGAATTAATTCAGTGCATGTTAATTTGGGCTTGATATAAATCACGCAATGGCGGAGGCATCATTTTCGACTGCGCGCAGTCGAAGATCCATCTAGTTTAAACTGGCACCCCTCAAATCTCATTGACAATGCACGCAACTCAAAATTTCTTGTTCGATGTTGGCACCATTTCATAAATTTACTCCAAGCTGACAATCTACGCATTATTTCTCAAAATGTTGTCCAGTTCAGTTTCTAAGGGTATAAGCGCGCACTATCACATGCGCAATTTTTCACAACATGCGCAAACATTTTACGTGTAGTACCCCTACCATACTAGAAGTCAATTTGTACATCAAATGATGTGTGTACATGTATGAACTAGTCTACAAATGAATAGCTATAAGTTAAAAAATTGGCCTATATAGCTACGCATACTTACTTGCTGTCAAACACAATGCCCGCTTGAGAACCAATTAGAGTGCTTGATAAATTATATACTTGAAGCAAGCCTTCTCAAAACTTTAAATCCTATACTGCAGAGTTTGAGCTCCTCTCTTTATTGAACATGGCCTGGCCTGGATCTGAACATGCATACGTGTACATACTAGGTTGTTTTCAGATGAAAGTGTTGCTATTAACCCGTTCACTACGAGATAATGCAATCTCCATAGACTTTGTACACAACCCAGCTGGTTCCCGTAAGCAACAGGTTAATACATTATAGCTCATGGGTTTTCCCTGTCCCCACATAAGCCACTTGACTAGATTTTGAAATGCAGGGGTGGGTTTTCCCCAGTTGTGCAGCTGTGTTTTGGCATTGGTTGATGACATAGAGTTGTACACATGTGTAAACTCCTTGAAATTGCAGGGCTGGGTTTTCCCAAGCTCAATGATACCAGCTGTGTTATGGTTCACCTGATTGGGGAGGGGGGGAGGGGGGGGGGTAGCTATTTGTATTTGTTTTGTACTTGAATATATAACTAAAATAATCAATTAATTTTTTTTAATATTCATCTCTTTTGAATGACCATTGGAGGCTGCCCTGTTCTCCAACTGTATCATATGAAACGCTCAACATGCTGTGTCTCAGTACTGCAGTAATGCACAACATAGTAGTAGTGCACGATGACGTTTCATACGGTACAGTTTGAAAACATGGCAGCCTTCAGTGGTCATTAAAACATAAATATGCTCGTGGTCTAAAAAAACAGATACCCAAGGGGAAATAAATCACAAGAAGTGATAGGAATAATTTATGCAATTCTCAGTACTGAAGTAAGCATTTGGCTTCACTTTGATTATTGTTTTCTTATTTCATGGAGCCCGACAGAATTTTCACTAGCCTGCCAACATTTTTTATGGAGGTTTGCTTAGGCATGAATGAAATGTTTTAACCCGTTTACCTCGAGATTCTGAAATCCCCATACACTTTGTACATAACCCACCTGGTTCTCGTATGCAACAGGATACTGCATGAAACTTCTTTAATTTTGACCCTGCAAACATTAACACAAACAGTTAAGGATTTTTCACAGATTTTTATTGTGAAACTGGATATTCTGGCTAACCAAACATGCTATTTTCTCTTAGATTTTGGCTAGCCTATCATGTGTTTGTCCAGACATTTGTGTAGCCATTGGCTAGTGTTAAAGGGATCTAACATTGTAGAAATTCACAAAACTTAGAACTCCAGTGGTTCTTTCATATCAAGTTGTATTTGTATCATTATAACCCCTTGACTACGTGAACCGAGTGGGTTGTGTGCAAAGTCTATGGGGATTTCATGAACTTGTACGGGAACGGGTTAATAGAAGCATGGAACAGGTTTTGAGAATTTCCATTTCGTTAAAAAGATATTTATGATTGAAGTGTCCAGATTGTTAATTATCCACTGGAAAGTTATAGTTTTGTACATAGTCAGTGCAATATGAGTTAGTAAATGGGCAATTCCGTGGTAACGGAATTACAATTCAGAGAAATTTTGCTCATTCTTTTTCATAATATGGATTAGTCCTATGACCTAAAGGCTTATCAACACTTTAATAAGTTCTGGAGATATACCTGCTGTCATATAGAAACAAAAATATGGAAATTTCATACATGAGGAAAGTGCTAGCACGTATGATACGTCGGTAACGGAATTACGGCAGAGAATGGGCCTTTTTTCCCACCTTCAACTTTCACATGAATTCCTCTGAAATTTAAAAGACATTTTGTGTAGATTTATTTTAAAATTCATTGCTATGGGTGTCAACTTCATGACAACATTAATTTTTTCCTTTACGTTCATCTTGTTTGGTCGTAACTGACCATGTTTCAAAAAAAGGCAGCGGTAACGGAATTACATAAATGGTAACGGAATTACGCCTTCTGAAATTTACCTTAAAAAGTTAAATTTTTTGAATACCAGATAAGCTAAAATCTCTTTTAAATGTTATTTTTATGTTCAAACATTTATAAAAACCAAAATGCAAGATACTTTTATGCCAAATTATGAAGTAATATATGAATACGCCTGCTTAATTTGTTAATTTGGTAACGCAGTGTGAAATTTCTAAAAAAATAACTATTTGTATTTGCGAAATTCAAGTCAGGCTTCGTTTACATAGTCCTTGTTATCAAACTCTGCAGTCCTGGCTCAAATCAATGGTCACATATTTCTCTATTTATACTAGAAAGCTATCTAATGAACATGGTAACGGAATTACACTAGTAACACTGCTTTGTCAATTATCCACAAATTCTTCTAAACTATACGTATCCATTGGATAAATATCACTTCTACCAAAGTATTTCATACACATATACTACAAAAACACTTTTTTGATCATGTACACTTCCTTATATTATGCAATTTGGACAAAACAGATTGGGAAGCAAGTGCTTAGCAGAACAATAAATCAAAGTCAGATGTCAAATGATGCATGTATCAAGGGTAACATGAATTGCTTGAAGTATATCATGCAATACACAATGTGTACAACTTGATATTAGAATTCAGAAAACCCTGGGATATACATTGGACATGTACTAACAAAGTATGTAACCATGCTGGTAAGTTTAAAGGGGGCCACCAGGCAAAGGACAACACATCATTATAATTTGAATTATATGTTTTGGTACCGTTTTGTGATATCAAATAGATATCCGACATTTTGCAAAGGGTTGTGTAATTCATAAACAAATCAATTAATTTCCACCACTTACGGAACCACTGCTATTTCCTGGTTCCATACGGGCCAAGCATTTGCGAGTGCGCCAATGCTTTCACGCGTACGTCAATAGAATCCTGGATGATTCGTTCGCTCTGCACAGAGCGCTCTGGCTCTGCACGCATATAGTCTTCGCAATTCAGACCGCATGAAAGCATGGTTGAGAATGGTGATGCTTTTTCCAATTATATTTTTTTTTCTGAAAACATATTTTTGTGAGCTTGTTGAAGGAATGGAATACTAAAGATGTTACCTTTCTATAATAAGAATATTATTTTTGGGTGGTGGTACCCTTTAATGGCCAGCACGGATAGGGTTCAATCCTATTGTCTGAGTGTTAATACCAATAATTCTGGGAAGTTAAAAGCCAGGAAATAATTAGTATGTTATGAGTAATTATATGAAGGAAAGTGTATCTCTTCTGTCCATTTGTGGCTCATTGAGGGTATCTATGATATGCTATTAGACCTGTAAATAATGTCTACCTGTATGCCATCTACTAAATTGTTCTAAATTAAACTCATCCATCTGATCAAAATCACTACTACTGAAGAATACTACCAAGACACTTTTTTGATCATGTACACATACTTGATGCAATTTGGACATAATAAATTGTTAGAAGCATGTACAAGAACATTAATTTATAGTCAGAGATCAGGTGATACATGTATCAGGGATACAATTAATTGTTTGTAGTATATTATGTAATGCACAATGTGTACAACTTGATATTAAAGATGTTCAAGTTTTAAAAATCCTAAACTTATTTATAAATTGTACTAACAAAGTATGTTACAATACTGACAAGTCAAATGGCCAGCAAGGATAGAGTTCAATCTTATTGTCTGAACTTTAATTCATCAGCAATAATACTGGCAAGCTACATGTTAAAGCCAGTGAATAAGTTAGCATGATACATGCATTTATATGAAGGAGAGTATATATCTATTCTGTCTGTTTGTGGCTCTTTTATCTAAGACCTGTGAATAATGTAATTGGCCCGAATTCTCAAATCAGTAGCTCAACTTAAGCTTGGCTTAAAAAGACAAAACCTACCGGTAACAATATTCACCAGTAGACCTATTGTGTAGTTCCTGTATGGTGCTATAATATTTGAATGGTTTCCTTTCATTATCTAGTCAATCCCTTGAGTTCTGATATTAGGCAACAGGGCAATGGGCCCTTTGAAATATAGCCGAAGTATAGTCTGTCATCAGCCCAATTATGTCTGGATCATCCTGGACATTTGCAGGTGACCTCTTATAATATTGACAGAATTTCAAAGGGCCCATTGTCTTAATGCTTTTAAGCAGAAGCAAGGGATTGACTAGATAATGAGATGAAACTTTATACTCAATACTCCTGCTGGCGCAAACTGGTACTGGTAGTCTTGGTCTTTTTAGACCAATCTCAAGTTGATCAACTGGTGAGATTTCAAGCCAAAGTACTATGTGGCCAACCATACTTCTCTGGTACTGTTTGCTTCTATCACTTGGCCAATTAATTTGTTGGCATTGTTTTCTTTGCAGTGTTGAACTACCACCCATTTCAATTTGAGGTCCTCCATGCTGCTGCTGATGACATTGCTAATATAGACTGTGTTGTTGCTTTTTCCTCTGTTCTGAGTGTTCTTGCTGTTATCTTGGACACTATCTTCCTTAATAATACCTGCAGTCTTAGACTTCAACAAGGGGAGGGTGTTGGGGTTGGGTGATCTATTTTTTATTTTCTTGCCAAAGACAGCAAGATTTTGTTTGTTTATACTTTGTGAAAACTATGCCTGACATATGTTTAATAGATAAACTGTTTCTCAACTATTTTTATGGCAAAAGAACAGAAAGAGGATCTATCTCATTTGATATCTTCCTTTATATTCATAATTTGTTTTTTACTCATCAGAAGTTGGATTTTGTTTTCCCCCCTGTATAGCAGGTGGAGTTCCTTTCTTTCAAAAACTTCCTACCCACTTTGAAGTCAAATTAATGTTGCGTCCCCTACCGATGTAATTCCGTTACCGGTGTAATTCCGTTACCATGTAATTCCGTTACCGATGTTTTCATAGAAATGGGTGAAGATATTAAAGAATTGGGTGTTTGGGATTTCAAGGACACATATTTTAGCATTGGATTTACAATTACAGAATAATTCATCAATATTAAAGTTCTTTAAAAAAACTTTCTTGGAATTTCGGTAACGGAATTACATACAAATTGGAGTAGATTTGGTCATTCTGTCCAACAAATATTGGTTCCAGTTGGAACAAGTGCTTTACAAAATAAGAAGATTATCCATATACTAGTATAACTGCAAAGTATACAAAGGAATAAGTTCAGGGATCAATGATTTATTGATTTGGTATTGAATTTAGTCATTTTTTCAATTCTGAAGCCTAGAAAACCCAAAAAGTTCAAACACTGCTTTCAGAAAAACAGATTAAGTTATTCACAAACGGTCTTCTATTCATTAATATATAGGACGTTGTCCACCCAAAACATGCTTTGAAATTGTATTTCATAAACTTTAAAATTTTCCATTTTTGGCCTCTCTCATCCGGAATTGCCCAAATATCACGTTGCATTTTTTATTATTACACGGCCGTATAACCATCAATTTAACGTCAAATGTTCACACATCACTTTGTGGACATAACAGATCACAAAAATACACATTTGGTCAACCACTTATCACTTTTTGCACATGTCAACAAAGTTACTAGATCCCTTTGGCCTGAATTCTCATCAGTGGCTCAACTTTAGTTCGGCCTAAAAAGTTATAGACCACCAGTAACCAGTTAAACCGCTTTGCACCTGTGCACCCATTGATTGTTGCTATTTGCCACCAGAGATATTATAATTGTTTCCTTTCATTATCCAGTCAATCCCTAGAGTTCTGCTTATAGGCATCTCGCCTTTACGCTTCTACTGGCTCATGAATATGCATAAGCTTGATTTAATGAATCATGCATAGTTTTGTGATATAATTGAGCACACGTCTTTCTGTACAGTCAAACGTCTCTTTGCCTCTCCCATTTAAATATGAACTACGTGTACGTCGGCATACTCGCCCAGTACATAGCATTGTATACACAAACACATCCCTGTGTAGGCTGTGTGTGTATGTGTGTGACCTCGGGACGTGTGCGTGTATGTGTGTGTGTTGCTTTGCATCGGACCTTTGTATTGCTTCAGCGTGCAGCGTCGGTTCACTGTGGTATAGTTTGTGTCTTGCGTTGGGGAATGATGCATACGTGATAACCCGGCTTCCTGATTGGGCGCAACTCATAGGTAGAGGAATTCAATACTTAACAAAAGAAGTTCATCGGAGAGCAATCCATTTGCGAAAAGACTGTCTCGCCAAGAGAGTGTGCATTGTAGTCGCGCTGTCCAGTCGTTCCTTGCATTCAACTCAGTTCAGACGAGACAGGCTTGTCAAAAGACTAATAGGCATCGGGACAATGGTCCGTTTGAAATTCAAGTGATAGTATAGTCTGTCAGCAGCCAAATAGCATCCTGGATCATCATCCAGGACATTGTATTACTGGTGACCGGTTACTATTACTGAAATGTCTTAATAGAGGGGTTGACTGGATAATGAAAGGAAATAATTTGTATATCTCTGGTGGTGAATAGCAACAATGGGTCTGCAGGTGCAAAGCAGTTTAACTGGTTACTGGTAGTCTTTGTCTTTTTAGGCCGGACTAAAGTTGAGCCACTGATGATAATTTAGGCCTTTAAGTTTGAACTCTGCAATCTCTCTCTCTAGAACTTTTTGCTTCCACATCACTCTTCCTCATATAACGGCAGTTTGCAATTAATGACATCTGAAGGGTAAACATATTTTGGGGGCTAAATAAGATCTTGTATTTTAATTTCTGAACAGTAAAATATGTTGCAAAGACAGTGAGGAGCATAATAGTTAACCATACATGTATAAACCATTAACCCTCATCAGGCCGGGTTATTTTGACTTTGCTCTGCTAATGTTAAAAATGGTAACAGCCAAAATTTTCTTACGTATTTCTGTGTTTTGGGAATTTCTTATGTATTTCGTAGTTTTTTTTTTACTTATACAGTAGTATTTTATTGTTTTTTATGGAATCAATTATTGTCCATTGTCCAACCATTTTTAGCCCAAAATAAAAAATTGTCAGTAATCAGAATAAAAAATAATGTACGTTTTATGAATCCTAGGAAAAAAACTAAATTTCCATAGGATTTGCACACAAATCACGAAATTGAGCGATTTGGGGGGCCGACATTGACTTACAAAAGGTTGCATGGCTTTGTAATGGTTTACCCAGTCGTTGCAAATTTCGTCTCAAAAGATGCGTAAGACTTCAATGAAAACAAACTCAAAAAGTTTTAGACTTAAAAATCGTACAAATTTCTTAAAACTTTACTCACACAGTGAGAAAATAGTGCAGATTCCGATGCGATTCATAATTTTTATTTTGAGATATCCTCTTTAACGCGCGTGTTATTTTTGGCTTCACGTGATCCAGCGAAAAAAATACACGGGGGCGGCGGTCGAATTCGCCCCCGAAATGCCCAAATTCGCCCCCGAAAAAAAAAAAAATCGCCCCCGAAAAAAAAAAGAAAAAAAAAAAAGTTTTTTTTTTTTTTTTTTTTTTTTTCGGGATTTTTCTGTTTGGATTGTGATTAAATGCTTATAAAATGATCACTTACAGCATTATAGCTTATTAGTAGCCCCTGAAATTCGAAAAAGAGCCCGAAAATTTGTAGCCCCCGAAAGTTGGAAAAGTAGCCCCTGAAAATGGAGCCCCCGAAATAAAAATATTAATTTTTTCGCTGACGTGATCGCAGTGTTTTTATGCCTCCGCAACGAAGTAGCCGGAGGCATTATGTTTTCGGGTTGTCCGTCCGTCCGTACGTCATGTTCTTGTGATTGCGTTCTCAAGAACCGATTGACGGATTCTCACCAAACTTGGTTCATGTATGTATCCTAGGGTGCCAATGAACTGATTAGATTTTGGGGTCATGAGGTCAA
Organism: Echinarachnius parma; assembly: GCA_037951105.1. Classification (NCBI taxonomy): domain Eukaryota; kingdom Metazoa; phylum Echinodermata; class Echinoidea; order Clypeasteroida; family Echinarachniidae; genus Echinarachnius; species Echinarachnius parma. The sequence goes on along the minus strand of JBAMJV010010467.1, from coordinate 24,461 downwards.
AGGTCACAGGGCTCATATATATGCAAAAATAGCTTGTGATCGCGTTATCTCTAGAACCGATTGACGGATTCTCACCAAACTTGGTTCATGTATGTATCCTGGGAAGCCAATGAACTGATTAGATTTTGGGGTCATGAGTTCAAAGGTCAAAAGTCATAGGGCTCATGGCTCATTATATATGCAAAAATAGCGTGTAATTGCAAAATCTTAAGAACTGAATGTCATATTTCAATCAAACTTGGTACCTGAAAGTATCCCAGGAAGCCATTGTAGCCATCAGATTTTGGGGTCATGATGTCAAAGGTCAATGTCACATGACTCATGCCAAAATAGCTTATAATTGCAATATCTTAAAATCCATTTGACAAATAACCATCAAACTTGGTACCTACATTGTATTTGTATCTTGTAATTTTTTACTATTGAAATTGAGTTGAAGAATTAATTCAGTGCATGTTAATTTGGGCTTGATATAAATCACGCAATGGCGGAGGCATCATTTTCGACTGCGCGCAGTCGAAGATCCATCTAGTTTATGTAATGTTTCTGAATATTTATAATAGGTTCGATATATATAAATATAGCTTCTATGACCTTTGGAGTCTTTCAAAGTCTGCTAAATTTTATATAGAGGTGCACATACATGTATGCTGTAATTTGATGATAAGTTTATGATGATATATGTTGCATAACTCTGTCTCTTACATGGTAATTATAAAAGCAAAGTATGCGCGAGGTGGAGAGTTCTTATTAGCAAACAATTGTGAAATACAATGAACTGAAAGGTACATTGTGTATTTACAGCTTGATGAAATTAATTTTGCAGCATTAATGAAATATGGTAAAGCACCAATTCAGTTGACAACCATCAAATGCATTGTAGTCTTTCAGTTGATGAAAATCGTAATAAAAATAAATAATTGCATATTTGTGACCTTACACAACAAAACGACCGTTATGTCGCTGAGATAGTTTCTCTGTTATTAGCTGAAATAGTCAAATTTGGTTCAAAATATGAGATTCCGGATTTTTGTTTGTCCTGAATGAAAGTATTTTAATCTACCTTCTGTGAAATTTTGATAGTCAGAAATCATGTTTAAATATGTTTTTTCATCGAATATAAATCATCAGATTACAGCGCTTGAATGGACGCCAATCTTTTAAATGGCCCATTTTTCCCTTGTTTTAAAACTGCTTCAGTCATTTCCCAAATCTTTGGCGCTCATTTTCAGAGGGTTTACCTTGTCCGAATATGTCAAATAATATACCATTTTAAAGGTAATGACTTCTACTGTAATGTCATGTGAAAATCAGCATAATATTTTGTCCCGACTTATTGGTCGTTTTGTGGTGTATGGTCACATTTGATGTCTCTACATTGTATCTTTTGTCCAGACGAATTCGAGACAAGTATGAAAGTGAGCTACGTGAGGTGGAGAACTCTGACAAGCGAACTCTTGAGAAATACAATGAACTGAAGGGACAGCATGCCGAGGTGGAGGGAGAGATCCTCCGGTTACAGGGCATTCTCAAACAGAGGGACCACGAAATAGCTGAAGTCAATAAGGTCAGTTTCACACATTTACTATGGGAATAATACAAATAATAGATATTTATAGAGCTCAAATTGCAATAAAGCCTCTAAAGCGCTAGTATTAATACCCTGGTCAATGGATACACATTGAAATCACCTGGTGTAACTTGTATTAACTCTATTGGAATGGACGTATCTCTGAAGCAAGGGATTCAAAACAAATTAGGGATTATTAATTGCTGTATGTTTGTCATTTTAGTTTGAATGAATAGAATATAATTTACCTCGGTTGCATGCACCATTATTTATTGTATTGGTACTTTGAATAAATTATGATTATCACAATAACTATTATATTGATATTCTGCTGACATCACTTTGAAGCATAATTTCATACATGTTATCATGATGAACTATGTGTGTGACTGGCTATCGAAGGAGCATAACAATATTAAGGAAAAGATCTGACACAAATTCATAGACTAACTGATAGGAATTGAGGATGAGAATCTATGGATGAAACACTAAATGTCTGCCTTAGTTCAGGTAAATTTGAAATGTTCTTAAATATCAATTAATGATTTATTTGATACAGGTGTGTGATCTCTGATTTATGAGATAGTAATTGTTATTACATTTTTAATGACTGATAATTTTGATACAGGTGTGTGACCGACTGTCAAAAGAACATAACAACGTCGAGGAGGTGATTCGTCAGGAGTTCATGGATCGACTGGTCAGCGTGGAGGATGAGAATCGGCGGGTGAATTACAAGATCTCTTATTTATGAGAAAGTAATTGTTATTAAATTATTAATGACTGATAATTTTGAATTTTGATACAGGTGTGTGACCGACTGTCCAAGGAGCGCAACAACGTCGAGGATGTGATCCGTCAGGAGTTCATGGACCGACTGGTCGCCGTGGAGGACGAGAACCGGCGGGTGAAGAATGAGATCTCTGAGATGCGGGCGAGACACAAGCTGGAGCTGACCCGCATCAAGGAGAGCAAGGAGGAGGAGATGGAGGAAGTTCACAAACGGTCAGTTGACTTTTCCTTACAGGCATTGCTAGATATTATTTTGTTTGCCTTGTGGCCTAGTCAGGCAAGTTAAAGCCATATATGCGTGGGTTATAATGGGTAGTCAGCAAATTCCAACTCGCACTCCACCGTAATCTCCCGAGGTAAACTCACGATATGTGTTGGATCGATCGAAGAGCGGTGCTTCGAAATATCTGAACACGGGCCTTCTTATGAAATTGCATGCAGCAAACAGCTGGTATCTGTATACCGAGCGAGTTTCTCGAGCTGTCACCTAAGGCAAAACATATCGCTGATAAGATCAAACAGCGGCACTTTGAAGTCGGTGCGGTTAAGCGTGTTACGTAATATTTTCGCTCGTAAACATCTCTGATGGATCTCCATTCGACTAGTACAAATATTCCAAACGCGACTATTTTTGATGCATTTTCGACTCGGGTGTTCGGAAGTGGGACAGTTTGCGATCGCTACTTATAACTGAGCCAATGGGGATTACGTACTGTGCGTGAAAGTGCGCAATATGGATCCAAGCGTCTAATATACCGGTCTGAATTCCCTTTAATACAAGATGTTTCAAATTCTAATGGCCCGAAACCCGAATCTGGTTGCCCCAAACAAAGAAAAACATTACAAAGTCTGTTTTACTTGGTTGCCCATTTAGACGAGTGGAATCGAGCATCAATGAAATTTGATGGCCCAAAATTAAGTTTTAGTGGCCCCGGGTCTGAGGGCCTGTGCTAAGTTTTGAGCATTGCTTAACCCATTGCCTATGAGAACATAGTGGGCCCTGTATAAACTCAATTAGAATTGCAAAATCTAGTAGGGAACAGTTTTGTGATGCTTGTGTGTACTGTGTGGGGTAAAACACACCATATATAATGAATGAATGAATGCATGCTTATAGTGTTGGTTTAAGAAGAAAGTATTCTACCAATATTCTCTAGTCACTGGTAGAACAAGCTGTACCCATGAAGTACAAAAATGAAAGAAGTTTACCATTATCATGAGATATTTTTTCTGTCAGATATCAAAATGGGCTACATCAAAGTTGTATTAGTAGAAACGTTTCCCTCATTTTATTGCTCAAAGTATTATTTGTTCATTCTGAAATCCACAGGGTAAAGCAAGCTATATCCAAGAAGGAGGAGTCAGTGAGCCAGCTGAGGCAGCAGCATGCGGCCGCTGTGAAGAGGGCGGATCATCTAGAATCTCTCCTAGAACAGCAACGAAAACAACTTGTCAAGAAGAAATGATGACTGACATAACCAATTTAAAAGTTTGATTGGGGTTGTGCAGATAGTCTAGAAACTATTCTTACAGATAGATCTGCAGGGTAAAGTAAGCCATATGCTAGAAGGAGGGTGCAATTTAGCAGAGAGAAAAGCATGCAACTGCGGTGAAGTGAACAGACCTAGAATCACTCCTAGAGCAACAAATAATAGATGTATGTGGTTGGTGTAAAGTGAGCCGTCCACCTAGAATCTCTCCTGAAACAGCAAAGAAAACAACTTGTCAAAAAGAAATGATGACTCACATATCATATTCCCGCAATGCATATGTTTTAGATACTGCCTATGATTGCTGTTGATTTGGAGATGAATTGCCTTTCATACATAGGTCAAATTGTCAGTCATTGACTGTTAGGGCCAACATATTTTGTATCAAAACCTTGTTTTATTTACCTAAGTTTGTTACTGCCATGTACTTACATGTATAACCAGTACTTATTTACCCTAGAACTCTTTTTGGTTTTAGCCCATGGCATGAGCCATACATATTCCTCATGTTTTCTGTCATACATCTATCGCCCCAACGAAGCTAATGGGTATCTGTTAGTGTGAAGCAGTTATTGCCTAAAGTAGCCTGATGCATCATCGCTGCCCGTTTGCTGTTACCTCCATAGCGAGTTGAGTTAAAATTACCTAGAATTACTATACCCAGTGACTGGGGGTACTAATAGTTATGTTTCTACGGCAGTAACAATACAAGCTGTTGTATTAAGTGCTAGTAATGCAACATGTAATTGTTATTGCTATCTTAATTTGTACGGGTCATTTAATTTACAAATTACAATGCCAATGATCTACCTGTGTATTGTGTATTATTATAGATACTTTCTTTGGAAATGTGCAGGTCAATTTATTTGTAAATTGCCATTCAAAGTTCATTTCTAATTCATTTCAGTCTACAAATGTGTTTCACTTATCTGATTCCATATCTCCAAATCAAAGACATTGGACCAATTTAATTACTTCATCAAAACCTTGATTTATTTACCAAAGCTTGTTACTGCCATGTACGTAAACATTCTGTACTTATCTTCAACATGTATTCAATTGTATGCATAGAGTAATGTCCATTAACATGTATACATGACGCTTTTGTTTTCTCTTTTCAATTCCATATTTTGGAATAAGTTGATTCTGTGAAGCCAGAAAAATGAACAGTACTCTTAACTAGTACTTCATCAGCAGATAAAAACAAATGACCCTTTCTCTGCTTAGACCATGGAATGGACCGAACATGTACCTCTGGTTTCTAGTCAGGACCAAATGATTCAACATATGGGCTCCTAGCTCGGTCGGTAGAGCACTGTGGCCAAGAGCACGATCATGACCCAGGTCCAGCCTAGTTCCACTGATCTCTAGATATGCTTGTGTAATCCTTTACGGTTGAATGGGTAAGGGCGGTTTGTGTGCTCTGCTATTCTACGTTCTGTTAATTTGTATGTTATTCTAGCATATTGACATCGATGAGTTAGAGCCAATAATGCTTATTACCATGGTAAATGTTGCTGGTCCATAATCGGCCAATGGGCCCTGGTCTAGCAATCTGGAAGTCTGGGTTCTGTCCATTTGTCATTTATATTATAATATACTACTGGTCAGTTCCTCTTTGTTTGAAATAATTACGAAATTACCCAGTTACACAGCTTTTTAAAATTTGGTGTCATATTATTGATCTATTGAAATGGAACCATTATTTCTGATGAAGTACATGTATATTGGGTGTAACAAACAATTTAGTATATTTACCATTAGAATACTAGGGGAAAACATCCACAATTCTTTTGCACCTAAGTTTTTTTTGCAATGGAACCTGTTATAAGACACCTTGTGTGCTATATTCATGTGGCAATATTAGAAATTAATGCAACAAATGCACATTTTAGATTCTGTACTTGCTCTTACAAAGACATGCCCGTTTTTTTTCTTCAATTTACTTCCACTTCCAAAATGAAATGGGTTCATTCAAATTAAAAATATGCTCTTTGTAGTTTGTAAACCCTGTGTAACTTGAACTTATTAAGACTCTCCCACTGTTTTCATTTTCTACACCGTCCCATTTATTTAATGACAATATTTTATTTTGTACAGATTGTGTGAAAGATAAATGACAACAAATTACTAGCCACCAAATGTATCACCTTGAAAAAGACATTAATTATTAAAGTGCTTTTGGGTAAATTGAATTCTCTTGAATTTAAAATTATTGCAATTTTTCTGACATGTCCACTTTAAATACTGGTAATGATAAGTCTTGAACATATTGTATTGTAAATGTGAATGTATATATCGATTTGTATATGTTTGTGTCGGTCATAGTACTAATAAATAATACTAGCCAGTGATTATGTTCTTATGTTATCAAATTGTCAGGTTTTATTAATTCTATGCAGTGAATGATGTAAATACTGTCTGTGATGTTTGAAGCTCTTGTACAGTACAAACTTTCTATTTATGTGAAACCTGTTTTGCATGAAGCAAAATGTGTAATTTCCTGAAATAAAATGTTAACAAAAATACAATTTGTTTTGCATACACATCATCGTCTGGGCTGGTAATATCTGGAAAGTGACTAGAGGGGATGTGCTTTCATTATGAAGTGTGTTTGATGATTTAAAGGAATCTAGTAACATTGTCAAACTCCACCTAACTTACCTAAACTCTATCAGTTCTCACATACCACATTGTAATTGTATTACCAGTAGAAACATGGAGCAGGTTTCGGTTTTCCAAATTTCTATTTTGTTATAAAGATATTTATGATTAAAGTGCTTGGATTTTAAATTCTCTGTAGTGAAAATTATAACTGTGTACAACTGTGTGCAGTGAGTTAGCAAATACTTCTTTGCATTTGCAAAAAACTGAAGAAGGGTTGATAAAATGTGTATGTCCTCTTGAGTGGTGTGTGAAAATTCCATGGTAAATTAATGACATGTGACCAAGAAATGAGCGAAAATGCAGAGATATTTGCTAACTCATCGCACTGACTTTTTACAGTTTAACTTCTCCAGTGGAAAATGTCAAATCTTAACACTTCAACCATATTAAATCTTTTTAACAAAAGAGAAATTGAGGGAACCGAAACCTGTTCTATGCTTTTATTGATAACACCAATACAAGATATGTGAGAACTGCTAGAGTTTTGTGGACTTTGCCAAGGTTACTAGATCCCTGTAACATTGACAACAAAAAAGCCAACTACAATCAACATGTACTATTGGACCACCCAAGGGAAACAAGATAACTGGCCGTGGTAGACAGGTGAACTAAGAGACAGGTTCCATAACAATTGTTTTCTCTGCAGTGGATCAATTTTGATGGCCACTATAGGCAGGTTGGCTGCTGTAGACAGGTGGTCGCTAAGACAGGTTTGACTATCTCAATGGCAGTAGCTCAATTCTATATTGTAAATTGACAATTGTAATAATGTTGTTCTTGTCCATACAAACACAACACACACACACACGTTCACAGACACAAAAACAAACATGCACACATCTAAACTTGCACACAAAATAGGTTTTTTAAAATGTCCAAATATAATTTTGAAAAAAATATACAGTCAAATCCCTAAATGATCACCCCAAATGAGGAAGGTTGGCAATTATAACAGGGTCTATAACACCTTTTCTCTGCAATGGACTCATTTTCAGTGTCCACTACAGCCTATATGACACTGGCTTTTATAGAGAGTTGGCCTCTAAGACAGGTTTTTACTGTATATTAGCCAATAACAAGTTCCTTTAAAGGGATCTAGTAACTTTGTTGAGATGTGCAAAAACTGATGAATGGTTGATGCAATGTATACTGTTGTTATCTCATATGTCCTCAGGGTATTGTGTGAAAATTTCAGGTCAAATGGACAATATATGGCCAAGTAATGAGCGAAAATGCAAAGTGATATTGGGTGATATTCACCAACTCACTGCATTCACTTTGTACAGGGATGAAAATCTCGCCCGGAGATTTTCTTATCTAAATATTCAATCATACATATCTTTGTAATTAAAGGGAAATTTGAAAAACCGAAAGCTGTCCCATGATTTTATTGTTAATACGAATACAACAAGGTATAAAGGAACCGCTAGAATTACAATTTTATTTTGAGGATTTGGACAATGTTACTAAGTCCCTTTAAATGTTTAATACACACAAAAGAATGAGCAACTTGTAACTTATTTCAAATTTTCTTCAAAAAGTTTAATTTACAGTACCATTCAGTATAAACGATAATCAAGAATGATTTTGAGAAGCATAGCATGTCATAATTCAATATTGATGCACATTTCATACATAATACGTAAAACAAAAAGTAATTACTATACTATCAACAGGCATATTTAACAGCTTAAACAAAGGAAGTCACATGAAACTACATGTAACAATATACGAAGTAGCAAAACATTAGAAAGTTAACACTACTACTGCAATACACTATTGGTTGCGCAAGATTGATAAAATCCAACTTAAGTGTGAGGATATAAAATGATATCAAATTTTCTTGGTGTATAATTATAAAATAAGGGGCTACCAATGAAATTATTATTTAAGTATCCTCCATAATAGAAGCAAATACACGATTTCAAATCATTACAAGACTACTTTGTACCCCAAAACTTGTATGAAACTTATGAGAAATGTACATCATGAAGAAAGCTCTAGTAAATAGGCAGACAAAACTTGTCTTATTGGATGTTCTTTCTCCATACCCTAGGTATTGGGTATGTAGGATAATGTGATAACTATCAAAGAATTAAGTTAGTTAAGTTAAAGCCCTTCCTGTGCCAATGTTGGCACATAAGGCGGCGCGTATCTCCGATTCATTAGCCATAGGCCACACGTCTACTAAATGTAGCGATAGCTACAGAAGGGGGCCAGTACTCTGGTAACTCGTGTGATTAACTGTCCCTTCTCCATTCTATAAATGCCGAGCGCCTGGTTAGAAGGCAGAAGGTACCATTTTTTAAGTCTTTGGTATGACTAAGAAACTGGTATTTTTGTCTAACTAGTAAAATGTCTATTTCAAAATTATCCAAGCTTTAAACAGAAAATTAACAATGTGTTTTCCTTATTTAAAAACAAATTTTCCTTACACTTGCATGTTTGAATGAACATGTACACAAAACAACCATGCTAAGAATACTATCATTGGAATGTTGATAGTGTGATGGGCAAAAGAAAATATGTATTGAGCACAGAACAATTCCAAGCTGCAAAACAACTAATTGATATTAAAAAGCTATCGTACATTATTTAAAACTTCTACAGCATCAATGAATTCTTTTTTCTCTCAGAAGTACTGTCCTTTTAAACAATTAAAAGAGACAAGGGCATATTTCTTGCAGGAAAAGCCTAACCCTACAACAGTGGACAAAGTTTGAATGAGGACCGTTGGACTAGGAAAATTGTGTGGTTATATCGGGGTCAAAAACAGGAGAATACAAAGAGCTGGGCCAGCAAAATTACTTTGTTATAAGAGGGTTCTGTGTCATATCAGAGCTCTTTATGAGGTTCCATTTCATAAACTTGTTATTAGAGGGTTCGTGTTATCAGAGCTCTGTATAATGAGGTTCCACTGTATTATTATAGGATTTTGTTTTAATATATCAGAGCACTATATAACAAGGTTCCACTATATTAAGTGTATTATAAGAGTTCTGTTATATCAGAGCTCTCTATTACGAGGTTCCACTGTATTACCTTGTTATAAGAGAGTTTTGTTATATCAGAGCTCTTTATTATGAGATTCCACCGTATTACCTTATTATAAGAGAGTTCTGTTATATCAGAGCTCTTTATTACAAGGTTCAACTGTATTACCTTATTATAAGAGAGTTCTGTTATATCAGAGCTCTCGATTACAAGGTTCCATTGTATTACCTTGTTATAAGAGAGTTTTGTTATATCAGAGCTCTTTATTATGAGGTTCCACTGTATTCCCTTATTATAAGAGGGTTCTGTTATATCAGAGCTCTTTATTACAAGGTTCAACTGTATTACCTTATTATAAGAGAGTTCTGTTATCAGTGCTCTTTATTACGAGGTTCCCTAACCCTAACCTTTTTAGAGGAGGGTCCTGTTATAGCCAAGCTCTTTATTACAGGGTTCCACTGTATTACCTTATTATAAGAGGGTTCTGTTATATCAGAGCTCCTTATTACAAGGTTCCACTGTATTACCTTATTATCAGAGAGTTCTGTTATATCAGAGCTCCTTATTACGAAGTTCCACTGTATTACCTTATTATAAGAGAGTTCTGTTACATCAGAGCTCCTTATTACAAGGTTCCACTGTATTTACAAACTATTTACAACTCCCAGGGTGGCAGAGTGCCTACACCATGCATCATCTCTTCTTGAAGCCGTACTTCTTTCGCTCGTAGAAGAGATCCGTCTTGGAGCTTCCCAGATTTACAATCTTCGGACAGCCATCTCTCTGCAAAGTAGAGAAAAAAACACATTATCAAACCATTAATTGTGATTCAGTTAAATAGTTTAAAGGGGACCACCAGGCAAAGAACAACACATAATTATATGTTTTTGTACCGTTTGTGATATCAAATAAGATACTCAACATTTTGCAAAGGGTTGTGTAATTCATAAACAAAGCAATTAATTTCCACCACTTACGGAACCACTATTATTTCCTGGTTCCGTATGGGCCAAACATGTGCGAGTGTGCCAATGCTATTCACGCGTACGTTTGGAGACAGTAGAATCCGGGATGATTCGTTCGCTCTGGACAAAGTAGTCTTCGTACATGCAGACCCATGAACGCATGCTTTAGAATGGTGATGCGTTTTCCAATTATTTTTTCTTTCTTTCTGGAAACATATTTTTGTGAACTTGTTGATGGAATTGACTACTCAAGATGTTACCTTTCATTTATAAGAATATTATTTGTGGGTGGTGGTACCCTTTAAGCTGAAAGTTTTAATAGCAAGAAATGTGCTCATCTGAACTCCTCGAGGTTGCATTTTTGCACCACACAATATACACAGATGGCACAGAGAGCAAATCCTTGGCATTCAAATTGTAAAACAGAATATAATAGAAGATGTTGTTTTTCTTTTTCTTGCTTTGAAATTCAGAAAGCCTTACAAATTGTTTCTTGTACAGTGTTTTATAATGCAACCAGTAGTCTACTTTAAACATCTTCGACAAAACAATTGTTTTTATAAAGTAAAAGCTAGGAAAGAGTGGAAATTACCAATATATATTTCTCAGATTTTGTGCGCATCTTTTTTACCAGAATGAAATAATGGAAGAAAGTTTATATTTATGATCTTTTTTGTCTTGCCATGCGATTTATAAGAACAATAAATCTACAGATTGTAACCTACATCTTTTTCTTGTATAGTGCACTCTTTGCAGTAGTATGCATCGGACACTCCTGGTCCTCCACAGATCACGCAGCGCCCCTGGTACGATCCATAGTTGCACTCGTCACAAATTCTGACCAGGGTGCAGGGCCTCACGTACGAGTCGCAGATCACACACTTCCCATCGCACTTCTCACAGAGTCTGCCGATGGCTGGATAGGGAAATGCAAATAGGGGGAAATTAAAAGAAAAGAAAAAAAAATTATTAAAAGTGATAAATGTATGTCTCATGTATGAGTCGCAGATCACACACTTCCCATCGCACTTCTCACAGAGTCTGCCGATGGCTGGATAGGAAAATGCAAATAGGGGGAAATGAAAAGAAAAGAAACCAAATTTAATAAAAAGTGATAAATGTTTGTCTCATGTACGAGTCGCAGATCACACACTTCCCATCGCACTTCTCACAGAGTCTGTTGATGGCTGGATGGGGAAATTAGAGAAGAGACACAAAATTAAATAAAACGCACAAGTACCAGACAAGAACAGGACAATTACCGGCCATTTAACAGACACCATCATATGATTAACAACATAAAGAACAACATAACTGCAATTTTATTGTTTTTTATTTACTTACAAATATCATTTTTATGACTATCTTAGGATCGAGTTGTGCTCAGGCAAATTGATCACTTGCTCGGCTGAGAAATTAAAATCCTGCAAATGTGTTTTTGTGGAGCTCAGAGCGAAATATTAATCGCGCAAAAATAACAACGTTTACAGTACTCGTCCTCAGTCATCAGTTTTGTCTTCAAGTTCTGGACCGCCATTACGTATCCGTTATTCATCAGCGTTGAATGCGTTCCTTTATACTTCCTTGTCAGTAATCTCTGCTGAATATGTCTTTGTCCGGCACACCTCCAGCCTGGTTCACCCATTGGCATTGCATGTCAGGAAGTAAAATTTCAGCCATGAGTCGAGTACAGGACGAGAAACGCATAAGTTCTGAACAAAACATATGCACTACCGTACAGTGTACACCAACCAGAAACCAGCGGACAACTTTGTCCAGTGGTGTCCGTTAAAACTTAACTTTCTGCCAGATAGAATCATATCTCTTCTGTCATGTGTAAAATACTCTGCATGTTACACATGAAAAACTACGTGGTACTATTGTTCTATTTGATACCAGTAGCGTCAGTCATAACCATTAACAACTGGGTCAAAGTGCCGTCAAAGTGAATTCGCGAACACCCCCTCGCGCAATCAATGTACACTGCATGCCACGCCGAGCGAAACAAAATATGACTCGCGCAATGCTATTCTGTACGTAGATATAATGTAAATGAACAGTATAGCCTAGGCGAGGACAGCTGGTGAATAGAATGGACATCGCCGAACAGGCTGACAATGAAAGCATTTGCCGAACTAGAATTGGACAACCAACGATTTATTTTAGAAACACAAACTGCAATTGCAAAGATACAAACATGCAAATGGCAAACAGAGACAAACAGAATTTTGCATATCCTAAATTAATCATGTACATGTGTATATATATATATATATATATCAAATACGGCTATATCGTGGTTTAGTCCCCTGGGGACTCCAATTTTTACAGCACCAAACTTACGGCAATTTCGATGGATTTCTCGGTCTACTAATCTTGAATAGATTTCCTTTGTTTACGCTGCGAAACTCGCCTGAAAGCGGGGATTTCTTGGGTTTTCTTTCCACCACGCGTTTTCCCATAGAAACAATAATCACGGATGCGGACGAGTATCACAAGAGACATATAATTGCAAATTTTGTAATCGCAATCAAAAACACATAAATAGCTTCCACAAATCAGTAGTAAAACCAAAAACTGTATAATATTTAGACAGTTCAATAATTCAACTCTCTTTTACTTACTCGTGAAATTAGGCTCCGCCCTGTACAAACCTATGTAGCGCCTTCCATAGAGTTGTACATGGCGGAGCCTATATTCACGAGTAAGTAAAGAGAGTTGAACTTCGCCAACTCTCTTTACTTACTCGTGAAATTAGGCTCCGCCCTGTATAAACCTATGGAGCGCCTTCCATAGAGTTGTACAGGGCGGAGCCTTCATTCACGAGTAAGTAAAGAGAGTTGAACATTGATTTTCATAATTACTTGATGCAGTTTATTTCGTCTGGACGGTTCTTAGATGTTATTATTCTGACGAAATAAACCCAATCTCATAAATATTTGGGTTCATTTCGTCAGAGGAGTTTAGGATTCATTGATTTCACGAGTAAGTAAAGAGAGTTGGCGAAGTTCAACTCTCTTTACTTACTCGTGAATATAGGCTCCGCCATGTACAACTCTATGGACGGCGCTCCATAGGTTTGTACAGGTCGGAGCCTTATTTCACGAGTAAGTAAAGAGAGTTGAACATTGACTTTCATAATTACTTGAAGCAGTTTATTTTGTTTGGACGGTTCTTTGATGTATTATTCTGACGAAATAAACCCAATCTTATAATTATTTGGGTTTATTTCGTCAGAGGAGATTAGGAATGGAAAATGTTACGAATTGTCGTTCTGACGAAATAAACCCAATATTCTCGAAAATTAATATTTGTTAGTTTGTGGAAGCAGACACGCGACGCGCATCAGATCATATCGGCCGCAATTTGACTTGTCAGCTGGTAGGAAGGTGTCCGGTTCGAACTGTCCCCCGGAGCCTTATTTCACGATAATGCCTCAAATACCAGTAAATAGTGATCATAAATAAATTATGTTACATGTTTCCTAACTTGCTTGACCGACTTAAACTGTCGAAAATTAACACAAACAGTTATCAATAACCCACAGTAATTGCAACACCTGGGACTACAGTAAATTTTCAATCACAATTGAACCCCAATTTCTCACTGATCACTCATATCATAACACAGAATATTAACAGTATACATTCAGTCGTCTACAAATGACAAGAAAATGTAAATAAAATAGTGATATCGTACCAACACCAGGTTGTTTGCGACAGAAAATGAGATCGGGATGATGCTTCGCCATGTCGTCTGAAAGCAATTCATTAATCAGAACGTTGGGGGCGCGTGCGATAAAACCTTTGATAAACCTGAGCTGTCAAAGCTGTGTGTCGTATACTAGTCCAGATTCAGGACGTGATTTGTGAACATACACCACATACATGCACACCACACTATACGACTCGGAGCTAAACGGGCGCTTATCGTTACGTCCGTAATTCCCCTTTCCTAGCTCCAAAATAACGTCCTGACGTTTCTGTGGGAATTGGGCGTGGAAAAAATCACCGGTTCGCAGCGCACGTCAATCATTATTCATGAGCATGCAGCATTTTGTATACGATTGCCACACTCATCGCGCTACGTCATAATGCCCGCAGCCAATCACGTTTGGCTTGTTGCCAGCTAATTAACATTATGCTTACGTTTCGCGGAGGAAAAGATACATAATCGACCGAACCTTCTGCAGGTTCCAATATTACATACGGCAGCTATCAGCAAGTGAGCGATAACGGCAGCTATTGGCTGAGCTGAGCTAGCTATGTGCAGGAGGTTCGGGCAGCGAACTAGTCGTATACGAAACACTGCGCCAGTTTTGTACAGCGATCGATGAAACGCTGAATTTCGTACATGGGGAAGGGCGCCCCTAGCGTTGGGTAGGTAAACTTCTTGTTGTTTTCGCGCGTAGCCATTGAAAACACAATAGGGAACTGGTAGTGAAGTATCAAATTCCTTCTTATTTTTGTTTTTTTATCTCAAAATGTACACCAAATATTAAAAGGAGTTTGTTTCTAAGTTTGTCTGTTTACAGGTGAAAATTTCCAAGAAATATTTAATAGTAGACATGCAGAATCAACATTCACTACAAGTTTCTTTGCTTGCTGTTAAAAACGAACTCGTCATCAAGATTGTTGCAGTTACCTGTGTCATGGTTTGAAATCAAAATAGTAACATTTATTTAAATACCTCTTTTCTCTTTATATGAAGAATTGTTGTTAACAAGAGTGTCACATCTGAAACACAAGCATAACAATAGGGTAGACCTACACTCTTACAGTTAGAATTTGGGTGGAAGCAAGGTATGGCCGCACGGCAGCTGGAGGGGGGGGGGGGGGGGGGGGTCCCTTAGAAATCTGTTGTTTTGTTTTTGGTGTTTTGTTTTTTAATAGTTAGTGTGCCACAGCATTTCTAGTTCTGAATTTAAAATCTCCATGTGGGAAATCTGCCAGAAAGGTTATTGTAACAGTAGACACATACACACACAAACACATGACACATCAACATACATACATGTACTATGTAGGCCTACAAACATACAAACACATACACATACTATCCAGTGTTGTATGACTCGAGGCCGGTCTTGGTCTCGAGACCGGACTCGAGGCCGGCATTGCCGGCCTCGGCCTCGGACTCGGACTCGGGGACCCTGGACTCGGCCTCGGACTCGGACTCGAAGGTCGTTGACTCGATGACTCGGGCCGAGTCCAGCTCGAGACCGGCCAATTTCCGTATATTTTGTATACTTGTATATTGGCTATTCTGTGCTATAATTCTGCAAGAAACAAGCCAAATATTCTATCCAATCCACCAAGCGATTGTTGCTTGAAAAAGAGATCGCGAATGAACAGACAGCCGACAAGAAAGTGAGCAAAAAATCACATTTGTGAGAAACGAATGGACACGGAAGTTACATATCCATAACAAATAGCCCAAGCTTATATTTGATAGGTATGCTTTCATTTTATACTGTCTTTTTTATGAATTGACACCGCGATTCTGAAAATGTTCGGCTATCAAACACCCGGGGGGGGGGGGGGGGGTACTCACGGGGTATACGGGGATGTGCCGCTGGGAAGGGTGACTTTTTCAAGAAAGATCCTTAGACATGGGTCCCCTTTTCATTAAAAAAATCCTTATACATGCGGGTCCCTTTTTTCATTTATTCCTTTCCCCTCTTTTCTCCCTCATTTTCTCCGGGATTTGGGGATTTTCCGCTGTGAAATTGCTAAAATTTTCAAGCTCGCTCTGCTCCGCTCGCATACATAATATTTCACAACGTCGGGTGATTATATTACCCTTCATAACGCCATATCATAAGTAATAAAACGAATATACCCATACAATAATTGAAACAAATGGCAATTTTCCGCTGTGAAATAGGTAAAATTTTCAAGCTCGCTCCGCTCGCTCGCATACAAAATATTTCACAACGTCGGGTGATTGTATTTCCCTTTATAACGCCATATCATAAGTAATAAAACGAATATAGCCATACAGTAATTGAAATAAATGGCAATTTTCCGCTGTGAAATAGGTAAAATTTTCAAGCTCGCTCCGCTCGCTCGCATACAAAATATTTCACAACGTCGGGTGATTGTATTTCCCTTTATAACGCCATATCATAAGTTATAAAACGAATATAGCCATAGAGTAATTGAAATAAATGGCAATTTTCCGCTGTGAAATAGGTAAAATTTTCAAGCTCGCTCCGCTCGCTCGCATACATAATATTTCACAACGTCGGGTGATTATATTACCCTTCATAACGCCATAATAAGTAATACAACGAATATACCCATACAATAATTGAAACAAATCTACTGGCCCAAAAGGGCCTGTTAAAAAAAAACGTGAGTGTGGAGCCCTGAATGAGTGCATATTATGTGACACATATCTAGGGTTAATCACTTGATCGAGTGATAGATCAATTGCCTTTGGAAAAGAAAATGAATCAATGTAAAATAAAAATAATTAATAAAAAAAAAGAGTTGGACTCGGACTCGGTCTCGGACTCGGATGGTCTGGACTCGGACTCGGACTCGGACTCGGATGGTCTGGACTCGGTCTCGGTCTCGGACTCGGACAGTCTGGACTCGGACTCGGTCTCGGACTCGGATTGGGTGGACTCGGATACAACACTGATACTATCACATATACATACACAAATGTATACAAACACATACACAAATGCACAGACATACAAACACAAATATACACACACACACCAACAAAATAAACGATGCAATGAGATCTCAGTTTGATCTAAATTTTAATTACACCTTAAATTATAACTGCCTTTGTTACCTACAATTTTTAAAAATATCAAAGCTAATTTATATTATATAATGGCAAGGATTCATAAAACGTTCTGTTGATTAACTATATATATGGTCATTTTCACAATCAATAGTATAAAAAGTGGTACAAAGGGTTACATTTTAGAATTGATAATTTGAAAATTCTTCCAAAAAGTTTCTTGGTATTGAAATTGTATGGAACAATACGTTTTGGAGCTTAATCTTATTCTTTTTTCATTCACCATGGATACATAATTGTTCGAAATAGCCCATTATATGATGCATCAAAACTGTTCAACATTCTACCTATTCATTTACGAATTATACACGACGTTATAAGATATTTTAAAAGGAAATAATGAAGCTAACCATACTAGATTTATAATTCATGTGCATATTAGCTGTTCAATGATTGTTATACTCATGTACTTATGCCTTTTGGTTTCCTCGTTCATTCTGATTAATATTTGTAAATTATTATTACCCCTATCTTTGTAAATATGTTTTATCTATTTTTTTTCTTCTCTTAAATAACCTGTTTGTAAACATGTATATTTTGTATTATTTTATGTATCTTATGTATTTCTGTATTATTATGTTTCACGGCCCTGCTAAAAAAAAGGTTGTAGCTGAAAGCGGGCATTTTATTATTGTATATATATACCGTGATTAAATAAAATAAACAAACAAACAAACAATAAATGGTCATGTGTCATGAACTCGCCTCCCAAATAGGGTGGCACCGTTACATTTTGGGATTTTTTGCAAACATTTTCTTAATTTGTTTCAAAACTACAAAACCTTTCCTAACAAATTTGGTATCATTTTAAAGAACTACCAGAATGCTATCGGTATACAAAGTTTCAAAGGTACACCTCTTTCCAAAATGGAGATACAGCTATTTTCGACCTGCTCGCCATTGTTCCCTATTGTGTTTTCAATGGCTACGCGCGAAAACGACAAGAAGTTTACCTACTCAACGCTAGGGGCGCCCTTCCCCATGTTTTAAATTCAGCGTTACACAAAATCCCCGAAGTGTCCAGTCTTCCCCTTGTAGTGTCTTTGGTAATACGAATACAGTCATGTAGATATATATATTTTATTTGGTCTTCAAACATACGAATGTTGTAAAGAAATGTGTCATCCATTGGCAAATGGCAAGAGAAGGCAATAGCAACAATTATGTACATCTTTACAATTATAACAATTTCCATAAACATTTCAAAACAAAAATATTTTACTTGTAGGAATAATGATCACTAGCATATATATATATATATTATATTCCTAAACAACAACAACTAATGTTCATATAGGTACCAGTATGTTTCATATTTCATATACCATTATTTAATTAAATTATTCCATACTGCAAAAATACAGTTGACTAAACTAATGAAATTCATACATTATGTCATTAAATTCTTACAAAGCATCGTGGTACAGTTTATGAATAGTTACCCTCTTTTGACTCATCTAGACATAAGTGAAATTTATGATGATGATGATGATGATGATGATTCGGGCAAATCATGATCATCGGACAAAATTGTCATATTCGGGCAAAAGTAATTTCTTTTTAAATACAACGCACGTAGTTTTCGGGTGAAACCGTTTCATATTCGGACTAATAGTGTTATTTTCCGACTAAAAAAAAAAACATTAAAAACATAATAATTTTCCGCGGGCATCAAAAATGCGAAGACTTGTTCATTCATTCCTTTTTGGTTGTCCGGGTGAAAAGACAGGCGGGAAGGATAATTATATTCGGGTAAAATACATCAGCCCCTTCAAATGATAAATGTGCCCCTACGCACATGACTTTGTCCACTTCTCTCCCAACTTAATTTCTCAAGAAAGTGAGGCACATATTATTATACACAATCAAAAGCATATTGGTGCATGTGGAAAACATATATGTAATACATGTCAAGACCCATTATACAATTTGTCCAATCCCAATCTTCAGACATGTACATGCTATAAGATATTATTTCATGCGGCCTCTGGGACGGTATGTACATGCAACTTTTAATTAATCAACTCAATTATTAGATCAGTGCATCTGATTTCTTGGAAGACAGCGAAGACTGTCTATCAGCAACAATAATCGTTACAGTTGAATATAACTCGTAAGTATCGGTGATTATTGGATATATTCGTTCATTTGTGTCTCCTTTATTAATTAGATCGAGATTCAAGTTCCTATTAAATTAATTTTTGTCTATATCGCTCGATAGCTGCGATGGCCGTCTCATCAACGAGGGACAGGTCGTCATAATGATTATATTGATTATAATTATGTTGATTAACAAATAATGATAAACAACAGGCAAAATGAAGAGAATACGGCATGCTTATACAGGGAGCGGCTGCAGTGCAGCTGAATTATAATAATGGGATATGTTGACAGTTACAATTATACTTACTATTTAAACAACAGTGAGAGAGGGTTGATACACAAAGCATGAGCAATCGTTGCATCCGTGAATTAAATTATGCTATGATATATTGACAATAATAATCATAATGTAACGCGGGAAATAAGAAACACATAATACAGAGCGTGCTTCTTCGCCAATATACAGCATTATGGGATCTATTGACAATACTAATAATTTTAACCAGTAAAAACACAGGCGGAAAATAAACAATAAACAGAGCGTGCTCCTCCCCAAATAAGCAGCGTGCTAGCTAGCTCACGGTACGCCACTAATTATTCAACATGTTTGGCGGGCATTTATTTTCAGTTAGTCTGAATGGTAATGCATTGGATTCTGTCATCTTTGCATGTATTTTGAACGTTTAATTGTGTAATTATTTATGTGCAAAGTATCTGGATTTCAACTAGTTTATCAATATTCATGATACATTAGTATTGCGCAATATAAATATTCAATATTATCATTATTAGTAGTAGTAGAACCCATATATTTGCAGCCTTGATGTACAATTACTCATGTCAAGTTTGGTGCATTGTACACAATATATAGAGCATCAGGACAATATAAATTAAAACAAGTTCCTTAATTCAATACACAAACCTCAAAGCTAGGTCTATATTATCGACTAATATTATTACAATTTGAAGTATAATTGGATTAAGGAGCCGTTTTAGTCGTACGATCATGTACCATATTTTAATAATTTGCCTACAGAAAAGAATCACCTCATCACCATGCAGCAAACATCATTCTGAGCTATCAATTATACATTATTCTTGGTTTTTGACCTTTACAGTACGTCGAGCCGTAATTGATAACGATTTCATAATTCAAATGTAATTATAATATTTCATATCTGGCTTACTCTATCCACAGACGTAATTCGCATACGTTAATTGAATTCGTGCTCGGAACAAAACCGGTCTACTAATGGCTACACATTAATTGAAATTCCCGCTAGAGTTTTGTAAAAAGAAATTATACAAAAGAACAATAAAACCATGCGATTAAAAATAATATTTAAGGTTCCGTCTGAATAATAGGATCAACTGTTCTTAAAGTAAATAGCCTGTTTTGACAGACCTCAAATCTAACATTGTGTAAAAAGTAACATTAGTTAGAGGAAAATATAGCGCCCATCTCTAAAAATCTCAGATTCTAAAATTAGTCTTCGAGAAACTATATACAGCAACAAAATGCTGAAATCAGTTACTGTCTCAAACACGCTTATTTTAGTCGGGAAGCCGCAGACTTATTGTTTGTACAGCACTATGTTCATAATTACACCTACCTTCTTTTTGGTTAAGTATATAATACATTACTGAAAAAACAACGACTCATTCAGTTTTGTGCTGAAACAGGGTGATTTCTTTCAACTTTATTAGGAGAGGAAATGATAATAATCATCCATGCATGGTACTAAAATGGTAGCATACAGATTCAGAAAACCAATAAATTAGCCGGACTACAAAGCAGTTGGTTTTCATGCCAGTATCACTGTAAAACGGATGAATACGGTATGATAAAGGTATCACGGTGGTTCATAAAATATTGTCCGGAATTTGGTGATACCTGAAAAAGAGATGCACACTATATCATCAATAACATCAGTGGCCCGTTTCATAAAACTCTTGCAATTATTGTAAGTGGCCAATTATTGTAGATAGTAGGTCAACAACCAATCAGCATTGAGCATTGCAGCTGTTGCCATGGTAGTTACAATAATTTGACATTTACAATAATTGCAAGAGTTTATGAAACAGGCCACTGTGGCCCGTTTCATAAACAGAAGTATATATGCCGCTCACCGAATTGTCACGTATTACACATTTTTACCGATTATATTTGTTCATAGGTCGACGACCAGAAATACAACGAGTAATTTTGAATTTAAACTATACAAATAATATTTCAGTAATTGGAAATGAAATAACGCTATAATACAAAATATGTAATGTATATATTTTATTTGTTGTAAAAAATTGTATGGTACACTATGCACTCAATTCAACGCGAATCATCGTCGATCGCTATATGAAGAACTTAGTTCCAAAAGGCGCCAATTCTAATTTCCATACAAATTGAGTTAACAATATCAGTATATTACACAATACAAATAAAAATATAGAACGTTTCATATTCCCATCAGGCATGTGTACAAAGTTGCACAAAGAAACCGGCAGGTTTGCTTTTCTCCAAAGTTGAAAAGTGGATTTAGCGCCTTTTTAAATTAAGCTCTTCATATACCCATCAATGTAACGTCCTTTCACACATAAATAACAAACAAATAAAATCACGTGTGGGTTCCACTTCCGATTGGCCAGTATATGTATTTCAATTTCTTTTTCTATAAATTGCAGCTTGTTCAAGGCTGTTGATGCATGTTCTGATTGCAAACGCATCATCCAGTAATCGAACAGAATTTAATTACGATGTCGATAATTTCCCTCTTGACTGTATGAAATATGTACATCATCAGTCCGTCCATTCATGATCATGATATTCACGTGACAGACGTCGAATGCTTTTAACTGCACCAGTATCGTTCTTGACAGCATGAATGACACAGCACCTTACGATCCTTTCCTCGAGCTGATCGTCAATCACGATCCGTGGTCAGCCGTCGCGGTCATCGAGGGAATCACCATGGTGGTCATCTTCGTCGGCGCACTCTTCGCTAACGTGATGGCGATGACGATGATTGTGACGGACAAGAACCTTCGGAAGAATTTCCACAACTTCCTCATCCTCAACCTGACCGTGGTGGATCTTGGTGTGACGACCACGAGCATGAGTTTGACCATCTGGTCAATCTACGACCACGGCTCGCTTCTCATCCACAACGAAGTCTTGTGTGCGGTAAATAGTTATCTTTTCTTTTTTACGGTAGGCCTACGATACAACTTTTTGGAAATAACGAAGTTTTGATGACGATATTATACAATCTATATAAAGTATGACATGTCATATTTTGTTTTTGATTAGATGTAAATATTTTATTGTTAAGACTAGACAGCATTTATCTCAAAATGGTGATAAGGAATATCAGATTCGTTGATAAGTGTAACATCCATTATACGTGATGGTCAGTAGAGCCAGACTTATATGGAACAACCGTCGAAACCGAAAGATAATTTTCGCTCTTATTATAAATTATCGTTTTGGACATGGAAATAGACATGATCTACCGTTCCAACGACGGAATGTAACTGTAAGAAAATCGATCTTCGTTAAGAATTGATTTATGGAATCGTTACAAATAAACGTTTAATCATGTCATGTTTTGTATGAACTCTATTTCAATCATAACGGAATATTTGTTTTTTTATTTGATAGAAACAAGTCTAGATAATTCAACAAACCATGCAAAATGTTTTACTCATGGAAAATTAATTTTTATACCACATTTAATTTAATTATGATTGACAAATCTTTATGCACTATCATAATTATCATCTCAATAGTTTAATTAACGCCACATTGATTAAGATTGTTATATTAATTGATACTAAGATTGAATGTTTATACTCATGCTTAATCGTTAATATGCATATTAGTATTGCTTGTAATGGTAGTTATATATTCTACGCAATCTTAACAATTGAAACATATTTCCACTAAGCTTTAGCATCACACTTTCCGATTGATTTAGTTTTACGGTAATCGTGCAGACATTTTATCAATTTAAATTTATTTTTACATGGCTGATTATGCCATCCTAGAAGTTGACTTTTTAAAGTAAAGCAGTATTAATATGTTTATGTCTTTGTATATCAAATTTTATATTTATATGTTATTTGTTTGTATGACTTTGTAAAATTGTACGCAATTCAGCTTTTTAGCTGCCATGTACTTTTATTCAATAAACCATTTTCAAAAAATATCCAAGACCCAAATATGTTAATTGATGCGACAACCATACAAATCTGAAATCGACTACAAAGTACAACTAATTATATTGATGAATTGAAAGAGAAATAACAGTAGTGTAGTTGATAAAAGGCAGTGGCGGATCCAGGGGGGGGGGGGGTGTTAGGGGGTTTAACCCCCTCCCCCCCCCCCCCTTGGGCTGCCAAGTGAAAATGTATCAGAGAACAAAGTGAAAAAAAAGTGAAAATAACTCACTTACGGGGGTTCAAAATAGCAACAAAAAAAAATCGCCGCTTCGCGGCTCATGGACGATGCTCCGCATCGTCATTGGGTCAAACCCCCCCTTTAGCAAAAAGCTAGATCGTCATTCGGTCAAACCCCCCCCCCCCCCTTAGCAAAAAGCTAGATCCGCCCCTGAAAGGGGGCATCTTGCGGAGATGAAATAGTACATGTATACCACTGTATATAACCAGAAGTGCACGATATATCAGCGTTGTTTTATATTCATGCTACCCACCATGCAGCCGCTAACAGATTATTGGATTTGTCTGACGTACACCGAGAAAAAATAATAATGGCATTGGTATATCAGGATTATCTGCTCACATGACAGAACTAATTAATATGCACTCTCCTGCACATTATATTAATACACATTTTATTACCTTCGCCTTCGGGTATGGATTCATGGATGGAAATTACGAAACTGCCGCTAATAATCGAGATCATAAAGTTCAAATTGCATGCGTGTTTCATTCTAAATTTGGGGAAATCAACAAATTGAGCAAAATAAAACATGCATTAATAAATCTAAAAACCAAAGGTTCCATGTTTAAAAGCCTATTGTTGATTTGAATAGTATTTTA